>OX457036.1:58158863-58256363 GCA_949752735.1 Lumbricus terrestris | reverse complement strand
AAGGAGGTGGCCTACTTTGTAGTCTAAAGTGAAAGCGAACGATTGCTCGGTAATGACTCTATAATGACTCTATAGTCTATACATGTGCTGTTTAACAAATCTAAGACCAACAGTATGTCTAACAGGAATATAATAATTTTGCTAGATCCCTATTAATAATATATAGATCGCTCCGATTTGCAACTGTCTTCAGCGATCTTCTAAACCAGTTGTGCTGCTAAAATGGTGCGATGGAGGCTGGCTTCCGACCCACTGTGTAGCTGTGGTGAAATCCAGACAATGCACATACATCGTAACTGACTGCAAAAACAACTCACTTCCCGGTGGGTTTAACTGCCTTGCATGTGACTGATGAGGCTGCTGTACAGTGTCTGGACGCGCTCTGCAAAAGCTAAGTAAATAAATCTAAACTGCTCTCAAATCGGCTTTCTACCAGGCAATGAAGGCAAAGAGAGGAAATGGAAAGAATCTGGGTTCGAAGAGGAGAAACAGAGTTATTTCCACCACTGCCGTGCAAACGACAAGCTAATAAACGATTCACGAACTTCATATTCCAAAGCCATCTCAAACATGCTGAAAATTCAAAGGATCAATCACACATCTCCCAACAACTTCTCCACTCAAAGAAAACTTTCAGCTGCCAACGCCCAGACTTTGAGAACCAGTCTTTGTGCTTTAGCACTCCTGCATCTTTTGGTAGCAATATTGATAACCTTAAATGTAAAAGTAGGCTACTAGATGCACCGCTGATTTAGTATGGAATGACCTCCTGTTCGACTTCTCTGGATCTGCCTTTAACGACCTTTCACCTGTTACCTACTTCGAAGTTTATAATCTTCTCAGGGTCTTAGCACCTAAGTCATCAGTAATGGACTTCGTGTTCCTACGCCACTTATTGTTTCTTGTTCCTATGTTTTCTCCCACTTTATTGCACACTTGGCCAAACCTTTATTTTGCTGAAGGATGATTCCCGTCATACTTCAAGTCTGCTTTGCTTGAAGCGGCTGGCCTAGATTCCAGCTGCAACTTTTGTGACTTCAGACCTATCTCGAACCTCAATAACATTTCCAAGATCGTTGACCGTCCCAAATCCCAATTCTTACTCACATCAAGAAACACATCACTTAATTCCTCTCATAACTTCAGTCCTTATCATTCAGCTTACCACTGAGACAGTCCTTACATCTACACTGGATAACATTGTTTCGTCTATTGACAATGGAAAAACCTGCCTGTCCTCTTGACCTCATTGCAGCTTTCGATACTAAAGACCATCAACTGCTCTTTTCAAGACTCACCAAAACCACATTGTGGCTTCGGTGTCTCTGGGACAGCCTTAAACTGTATAGCTTCTTAGCTGGGGGACCGGGTTCAGCACGTGGGCATCAGCACCGGTCGGTGCGAACTGTGAACGAAGACCATACCGTAGCTAGGGTTTTTGAACACCCACCTCCAAATAAAATAATGTAAAAATTAAATCATGGATTGACTAGCGGTGTCCCGTCAAAAGCGCGCAAGCAAAAGCGCGCAGACAAATGCGCGCAGACAAATGCGCGCAGTAACAAAATCGCGCAGACAAATGCGCGCGCAAATAACACACATAATAGACCCAATAATTTTTTTTATTGAATCAGCATCTAAACATAAGGAAACAGAATGTGAGAAATAACGCAACATTTAATCCTGAACGCAATGAAATATAGACGAAACGTTGTTCTTAAAGTTGAAA
The DNA here is from genome assembly GCA_949752735.1 of Lumbricus terrestris. Lineage (NCBI taxonomy): Eukaryota > Metazoa > Annelida > Clitellata > Crassiclitellata > Lumbricidae > Lumbricus > Lumbricus terrestris. The sequence goes on along the minus strand of OX457036.1, from coordinate 58,254,634 downwards.
TCTAGTCTCAACATATCCTATCGTCAGTGTTCTTTAACGCAACATTTAACCCTAAACGCAATGAAATAGTTGTTCTTAAACGCAATGTAGTAAAGACGAAACGAAGTAAATCGAATCAAGTCAAATAGTGCCTCGCTAGAAATGTTAAGAAGATATAGAGTTCAAGTTCTATAAGTTTATAGGCTAACGTTGTGAGCCACCCCACGCAAAAAATCGTCCAAAGGAATCGTGCCATACGTTGGAACCAACGCCTGAAGGCGTCTATTGAGACGCACGTACTTACATTTCGAAGCCTCAGGGTGTCTAAATCCAGAACGATACCTCTCGATCTTCAACTCAATCAAAGTGGTCTTGTTCCGCAATGAATTGCTTTACAAGTCTGAAGACCGATGGATGGTGGCAGTCGACGGTCTGCTGAAATGAACGGTGCCACGCCTCGACGGAGTTGTTCGTACGTGGTAGGTTGTCCACCACACGTTGCGCGCTTTTTTTGCGCGCTCTTTTTTGCGCTCTTTTGACGGGAAAGTCCCTGTTGCGCGCTTTGCGCGCTATTGTCTGCGCGCTATTGTCTGCGCGCATTTGTCTGCGCGCTTTTGCTTGCGCGCATTTGTTACGGCGCCTTGACTAGCATATGATGTAAGAACTACAGTGTGTAATATATTGGCCGTCCAGAGCCCGCCATTATAAGAGCTCACTTGGGTATTCTCTAAACCGTTTGGTCAGTTGATTCGGTTGCTTGTGGGGAATGTGGGCATAGGCGCAGCACCCTATGGGACAAAAGAGACGCGTCCCCTCATCTTCTGACAGGCTTGGGACGGTCCCCCAACTTTCGACTAGAGGCTTTGGACGGTCCCTCCCAAATTTTGCCACCGACTGTTCATGATAGCCATTTCAGTATAGATTGGCATATCAAGAACGTTGCTTCTCACCATTAAGGCTGAGTCAGGAGCGTTGTGAATACTGAATGTAGGCCTACCTCTTACCACGACAGTGTTGGCATCTCAAAGATAGTACGAGAATCTTTCGCTAAGTGTGAATCACGGAAACTGATCTTTGGTGATATTAAGTGAAGACTTGGATTCATCAATCGAGCTTTCATTTACGGAAAAATAATTAGGCCTATTATTTCCCTCAATCCAACTTCTATTCAGGGTCGCATTACGGCTAATGCGGGCCCGGATGCTGTGATTACCCTCCATTGGCCTCCAATACTAAGAACCCACCGGACCATAAGAGACACATATTTATTACAGCATGCAGACCCAATGCGGATTAAGACATGTTCGATCGAACATGGTCAGACACTTTATGGCCTAGCTCGTGCGAACGAAACAAGTTCCGGTCATTTATTGTTGAAATTTGTTGATTTTAATCGTAAGAAAGGGTAAACTCAGAAACAATTACTCGAAACCACTCACTTTCGTTTTATATATATTTTCATATAGGCCTAGCAAATATATGCCATAACAGTTAACCAAGAGTCCATGTAGCAAAGTTATCGTCCTTACTGCAAGTCAGCAACATGCTCATAAACAAAGCTAGTGACGTAACAATGGAATTTTCAGAACGAAGAGTAGTCGTCATATTACGGAATTATCAACGCAGCAACAATTAATGACGCAACAATAGTGTTGTTGTCCAAGAAGATGTTGTCATAATAGTACAGAGCCATTGTCGTCTACCAGCAACTTGCCCACGACGAAGTGACGCAACAAAATTGCATAACAAGGAAAAACCGTCAGAATACACGAATTACACAGAACAAAATTCATAATGCAACATCATCTTGTCCATTAAAACCTTTGAAGTAATAATAATGCTTTTAAAACAAAGAGATGTCTTCACAATTAAATGTCCGTGGCGCAATGCAATGTACGTTTGAAACGTTTCATGTGTCCCTTTGTAGTGATTCTGCAGGGATGGGTCCACAGTTTATTTCTGGACAGGAACAGGGCCACCACATTTTTAATCCGACTCTGTGTGGGGCCTTCAAACTGCTGGTCCGAGTGCTGCAGCACCTTAGTAGGCCTACCCACCTAAATTCGGACCTACTTCTCTTTAAGCAAAGAATTAGTTTCATCAAACTAACTTCAAACAATTATTCTCATCAGTCCAGCTTCCATTTAGATTGAAAATACAAGACAATTTGGCAACGCAAAATACGAGTTTACCTCTAGATGAATAGATATCAATGTTTGGCACTGTTCACTTTCTACGATGTGACTCCCTGATTAAACAAAAATTGGAATCAGAGCTTTTATGACTAAATCACATAAGACGCTACAATTTGTTCGCTGTTTTACATTTAAACAAGCCGCGTAAGAAACAAAACTCGTAAATTTAGTACGCAATTGAATGACAAAGCGGTAATATCATATTCAATGTGAAACCGAAGAACAATGTCAAGCTATCCACTGAAATATCTACTAAAAAATCACAATTTTCCATTTTTCACATAGTGCTTTCACGTCGACTCCAGTTTCCTGTTGGGTTTTAAATGAAGGTAAGTATTAGCATTAATCAATCATCAATCAATTCTGCAGGTCAATAACACGCACAATACATTATATATTATAATTAGCAATAGGAACCCGTAATCATTTCACGTTCCAGTGAGTACAAAAGGGATAAAGTATCACTAGTTTCAAGACGCCTATGCACATGGATGATTTAAGCTTACATCAGTTATTTCCCAAAATAGGCTAGCCTATTGCATAGATCTACAATTTCTTACATTTAAGAAGAATTTTATTTTTCCAAAGGATCAAAATTACACTGAATATAATTTTTTAGCATGAAATATAACTATTAAAGTGACTCAAGTCAGCTATAAATTATATAAAACTATATATTGAGCCATGGCGCTTTTTCCTTGAGCGCGAAGTTGATAACAAGTCCTGACATTTGGTGCGCATGCAGATTCTAGCCAGCAGCGGAAGCAGCAGCAGCAGCCATCGAATATTGCCGTCGGGTTACCTGTGTAAATCTTAAGACTTAGTCACCTATTAATTAATTTATTAATTTACTTATTTATTCAATTATTCATTTATCTAATCGATTCTCTCTTTTCATATTCAATATCTTTGCATTATTTTCGTGTTTCACTATGTGCAGTGACGTGCAATATAAACTGATAAAACATTTTACGCCAAAGACCCAGTTGATGTTGTAGAACTCAGAATTACTGGATCTGTGTCCAACGAATCCATCCCTTAGCGGTGCCGATCATCAGGTCACAAGGGGTGGAATTGTGGGATAAGAGGTTCAGCTCGCATCGTTTTTCCAGTTGGAACCAATTGACTGAATCGCAGTCTGGCGTGTATTTGCATTCACCGATGCATTGCATGATGGAACGTTTGCTTAGAGTTGTTGTTGAGTTTGTCATCAGTCGCTGGTTATTGTGTCTCTCCCATAACACCTCTAAATCAGATATAAAGAACCCTTTAATTCGATTACTCTACCATAGGATATCATATCAATCATATCGATCGTAAGCCCTAGCTTGTACAAAGCGCGCGCCCATCCTTATTCTTATATCGAGAGCGAATTAAAAGTCTATTTTTCCAGTTGATTGAAGCGATTTCGGTTCAGCTCCTTCTGGCGCCAGCGAATACCCATTCAACGTTGACTACACTCAAGTGGAATCCAACCGGAACTCCTTAGAGTCGGCGCAGTCTTTGGGGACTGGTGCCCTATCCTCGCTTGACTTTTCCGCTTCGTTGCATGAGGAGGAGATGAACCTTTTGTCGGATGCAGATAGCCTACATGTAAATACTATTTTATGCTTGCCATGCCATCTGGAAGTATGTCGACTGACAATGCTGGTGTAATCAAATGAATTGTTCAAGTTGCATTTTTATTTTTAGACCACGTGGCCCATGGGATTTTATTTCTTCAAAGAATCATGAATCTCTTTTAAAACATGTTTTATCAACTGCGATGCACTCTTACAGTGGTTATCCCCTCGGGGTTGAGTCTTTTAAGCGGCGAGCGGAATCGACAAGACTCTTAGAAATGACCGGAGTTGGGCTGGGAACTCTTTTCGGAATGTATGCCTATCCTGGAGATGAACGTTGTAAATTAATTATCTGAATAGATGCCGGCATGTGAATGAATTAATATATTGGCTAGCACTTTTAAATCTGTGAAGTTATCATATTTACAATTCGTTCTTCTTTAAAGAGGTCATCTGATTATTCAAAGAGGTCATCCGAATAGGTCATCTGTTGTAGAAGAGGTCAAAGAGGTCATCATCAAATAGGTCATCTGATTATTCAAAGAGTTCATTTGATTATTCAAAGAAGTCATCTGATTATCTCTGTCATGGACCCACAGCTGCTATTTGTGAACGGAGATTTTTCACTTACTGGATCTCCTTTGTGGAGCAGCACTGCATGTATGACTGAGTGTGCGTGTGTAAGTTTGTCCGTTCTGCGTATTAGCTTGTGCCATTTTCGTTCTCAAAATATAAGTTTCCTGTTTCAAATTAACCGGTACTCATCGCATAACGGATTGATCTTCTGGACATTGAACTGATTTCGGATTCGCATATATAAGCACCATCGGTTGATTGGCCTATTTTTTGCATTTGACACAGTCGCCAAATTGCAGTAAAAGGAACGAAAACTTCAAAACATCTACTTTCTATGATGAAAATGTTATAACCCGACATACTGGGAATGGGCAGCCATTATACCGGTACTGATAGCAGCAGGTAAGAGAAGTGATGCTGGAAACAGAGCGAACTTAGACGCCGCTAAATTCAAAGTCAAACGCCGGAATTATTCCCCTGGAATTCTTTCATGTAGAAGCGAAGTTTCTAAATATTATCCGATCCATAATACTTACTACTTCCGATTACTCTAGGGTAAACTTCAACTTCGCACATGGTCAGATAACCATCTCCGGTGATTGGTTGTTGGATGATGACATATTGACCAGATGCGACGGTTGAACTGCACTGGAGACAAAGTCTGGCAGAAACCGCAGCTGGAGATGGATATTGGCCACAAAGCGGATAGGATCCTCTGACTGGTGCAGCAGGGCTGTTCGTCACGCCGACGAGGAAGTAGTCGAGACGTTGAGCTGACACACGTAAATCAAACAATCAACCTGCATCACAATATAGTTTAGCCTAATTACGGTACCTGATGCGTGTTCAACATTTAGATATTTAGTGCATCAATACTATTTATCTTCAAGGCAATACAATCAAGGCTGTACTCAGAACTTTTGAGGTGAGTATACGCTGTGCCGGAAAAAATCGACTTTTGGGCAAACAATTTCCACTTCCATCCGTCAAAATTTCTGACGACTTTTTTTAGTCATCAAAGTTTTTGCGTGATATTTCGCACGTAAAGCGTAAAACGCTCTACTTCATGATTTTTCCATTCGTAAATCGCGATTTTTGCCTGCGTGTACCCACTTGGTCTTACTGAGGTGGGCATACGCTGTATACCCGGGTTCACATGTACCCTCGTTTTTTGAGGTGAGTATACGTTGTCATTTTTTCCCGGAGGCGAGTATATATATATATACGCCGTATACCCACGTATACCCTTGACTCTTGAGTACAGCCCTGAATACAATAGTCAAAGATATATTATGGAAAGGAAAGTAAGAACAATATTCGTGACGCATAGACTCGATCTATTGTCTCAAACCCCTGGCGAAGAAGAGGCAGAGAAATTACACGGAGAATAATCACCGCATGTCGTAAAGTTTTGTTATTACAAAGAAAATGATATCCTAAAGTAATTCAAAAATGATTTCCAAAGTGAAAGCTAATACATGCCGTTTGCGTGCATTAAAGTTAGTAAAGCTACCTAAATATTTATTTATTAAACAAACCAGTTTACCGCTAGCGGAATCGCTACAGACTTTTGTCGTGAAAAAATCCAATTTAATCTGATATATAGGCTAAATCGGCTTATTATCAAAAATAGAGCACTCGAATGTATGTTTGTACAAAACTCTGGAAATGAAATTTCTAAGTCGGAAAGCTAATGTCATGCGGTCTCAGTCTGGTCTTGTAGCACCACCTTGTCCCTGGAGGGTAGCCTATATTCGACGCAACACCTGCGACTCTGCGAGCCACCCCAGGTGACCTTCTTCAGTAGGCGGCAGGGCTGTATACTGGCCATATTAGAGGTGAGTACACGGTATACAGTCTCCCGTATTCTACGCGAATATTTGTGAGGTGAGCATGCCTTATATACACGCGCCGTGTAACCTCGATTACAGCCCCAGCAGACTGCCCTCCGTCGCACCAACTATCTTCTCTGAGAGGACCAGATTGATAAGCAGTAGAAACTCGTGGAGAGTATGGATGGAACTGGTCTGACTAGATACTACTATACTTATACTTTTATACTTTATTGATCATCATGTATATGTATACATACAGTATAGCACAAACAAACAGTAGTTGAAAATGTCACATGCATAGATGTCAAAGGGTTAAGCCCAAAGGAACGTAAGGTTCCGCTAACAGGGTTGCCCTAATTACACGAAGAATCAATCTATCATCAACTTTCTGCATAACAGTATATGTGTATAGACAGTTGTATATGATCAAGGTGTAAAACAATCTCTTCCATTTTACAAGTTTATCGAAATGCATTGAATGTAAGTTATGCAACTTAAACAAGTGGGGAAAACAAAATAACAAACAGACTAAACTAAACTAAACTAAGCTAAAAAAAAAAACTAAAAACACAACAGTTAAGAGAATACAACAGTGCACGTGTAGGTAGTGCACTTCAAAACAAAACCATTTTGTGCAATTATGCAATAGTATCCAAAAGAAATAATTTCAATTTGTATTTGAATTGGTACATTGTAGTTATACAAGTAAGATCAATAGGCAGAGAATTCCACATCGACGGTCCACATATTCTAATACTATGCAGTCCAGTAGTGGTACGAACACTTCTTTGGTGGTATCTATTTACAGATCGTGTATAATGTCCATGAACGTCTGAATTTTTACAAAACCAGTGGTTGAAGCTTGTTATGATTAGATTTCTGTGAAGTTTATACATAAATACTCCAATTTGCAGTTTATTAATGTAGTCAAAAGGCAGAATTTTCAAATCACTGAATAATGGTTGTGTGTGCGCTCTAAAAGGTGCATTGCATATAATTCGAACAGCTCGCTTTTGTAGGGTTGTCAAAATAGTTAAACGAGTGTGGTATGTGGAAGCCCACGTAATATTAAAATATGACATATAAGGGTATATCAAAGAGTAATATAAATTCACAAGTATATCTCGCGGCATAAGGTGTCGAACACGAGAGATTATGCCTATATTTTTTGATATCTTTTTGGATATAGAGTTTATATGCTCCCTCCATGTTAATTGTTCATCAATGTGAACACCCAAAAATTTGGTTGATGTTACCCTACAAATACATTGTTCATCTATTTTAATTGATATATTGCAATTTGTTGCTGTTCTAAGTTTAATTTTAGAGCAGAACAAAATAAAATTCGTCTTCTCAAGGTTCAGCGATAATTTGTTGGCTTTGAACCAATCGCCTACAAGTTTTAATTCGGCATTAATTTTTTTAACCAAGACTTCAATAACTTTATCTGACATAAACACATTGGTGTCATCAGCAAACATGACAAAGCTGAGTAATGACGAGCTGTTCGAAATATCATTCACATATATTAGGAACAAAAGTGGACCCAGTACGGAACCTTGTGGCTAATAATATAATAATATTCATTTATTCAAATTCAATCTGACACACCGCAGAACGATTACAGGTACAAGGTTATACGAAATACGGCCAGCTTCGCACGACACGCAGGTCGGCTACAACAGGTTCGGTAACTTAACACTAATGGCCTAAGTGTTGGAACGCTCCTGATCGGCCAAACCAGGAGTGACACCTTAGTATAAGCACCAGTGGCGGCGCCAACATGGGTCGAGGCAGGTTATTTGACATCTAGGCCTACTGCCTATTTAGTATTTTGCTCATGACCTGCCTTATGATTCTTTGGAATTTTTCATATCTTCTTCACATTTAGCCTACTTTCCTCGACCCACTGAATAATTGCTACAGTTTTACCTTGCCGCGAGCTACCTAAATTGTAGGTTAAAACAGCTGCTGGCGCCGCCACTGGTAAGCGTGCTTAATTATAATCATAATAATAATTTCGACAAGTTATATGGCGCCGTTACACAGCCATGCAGTTACTAGGGCGCCTTACAAATACATATAGGCTATAGGCCTACTGTCCTTTTCTTGCTCATTTATGTTTGCATCTATTGGTCACATCATAAAGAATTATTTAGTAGGCCTACCTCTCAAACGCACTTCTAAACTTTAATTATCATTATTTTGAAACTTATCACCACAGGACGGCTGAGGACGCAGGTATTGCAGACACTTCTTAAGGCTATGCCTAGTTACAAGTAGCTTACCTGCCAACATTTGGACTAGTCTAATTTTTGTCTCATCTATAGATAGTAAATTTACTTTCAAAGCCAGATAGGCCTATTTCAGCATTTTTGAAACAGATATCCAAATAATTAAGTTATGCTAATTCTCACGGGCACCGTCTCGATTAGTGATGACGATCATTTTGATGTTAAATGGACGACCGAGGTCGACCATCCACCAGTTGGGTCCACCAGCAGAGTCCCACGTATGAGTGCAGGAACCAGCATATACATCCACGTTGTAGCCTCCGTCTACGGCTCGACCAGCGACACAGAGGCCGGCCACACTATTGTACAAAGTTGTACTTTGATTGGCAGGTCGATGAAGAGCGATGTTCCACTCTGCGATTACTACATGTATATAATGAAATCCATCACTTAGACACAAATAATAACGTACGTACATACGTACGTGCGTATGCATGTATGTACGTATGTATGCATATATGTATGTACGTATGTACCCATGCATGTATGTATGTGTGTATGTATGTATGTAACGTCGCACATATATACTTACACACTTGCATTTATACATGCATGCACACATACATACATAATATTCTATACACCGTGAGGCATAAAAAAGGAAGCCCCAAGAAAAATCGTTATTATTTTAACAATATTCAAACAATTTCAATGAAATTCAGGAAAGTTATAGCTAAATAGCAGACAATGTAAAAACATTTTTAGTTTGTGCTCAAATTGTCCGCATTTAGCTTCTACGCATGCGCGAAGACGCTTGCGCCATTCACGCACCGCCGAGTCAATAATTCGCTGGTCACGATCGTTCCAAGCTTGCATTATTCTCTTACGAAGATCTTCAACATCACGTTTGTTTTGTACACCATTTCCTGCTTCTCGTAGCAATACTCAAAATGATCGTCTTTATGTAGCAGTTGGAACTCGAAAGAGAGATATTGAAGCCGACCGCCCTTTACGCACACGTCCAACGTTAGCAAATCCCATATTATGGTATCAACCGGTGTCTCTTCTCTGGGGCGCACGTCAATTCACTTTGTTGAGCCGGGGGTAAAAATCAACGTCCAATACTACAGAGATGTTTTACTCATAGAAGGCATTCTACCTGAAATTCGCGAACTCGCTGACTTTTACATTTTCCAGCAAGACGGTGCTCCAGCGCACAGAGCTCAAGAACGATTGCACTTCTGACGAATGAAACTTCTGACTTCATAATTCCTACACTATGGTCCTCTAACAGCCCAGATCTGAATCCCGTCGATTATAAAATATGGGAATGCATGCAGGAGATGGTATACAAAACAATGGTCCGTGATGTTGAAGACCTTCGTAAGCGAATAATGCAAGCTTGGAACGATCGTGACCAGCGAATTATTGACTTGGCTGCGCGTGAATAGTGCAAGCGACTTCGCGCATGCGTAGAAGCTAAAGGCGGACAGTTTGAGTACAAACTGTAAACTTTTTTTACATTGCCTGCTATTTAGCTATAACTTTCCTGAATTTCATTGACATTGTTTGAATATTGTTAAAATAATAACGATTTTTCTTGGGGCTTCCTTTTTTATGCCTCACGGTGTAGGTACGTACATACATACATGTACATACGTACGTACGTACATACATACATGCATGCACACATACATACATGCATACATAGTTGTACGTAAGTATGTTTGTATGTATGTATGTATGTACGCATGTATGCACGTATGTACGTATGTTTGTATGTATGTAATCATATAATACTATGTATGCAACTATGCATGTATGTATGCATGTATAAATGCAAGTATGTAAGTATATATCTACGTATGTATGTATGTATGTATGTATGTATGTATGTATGTATGTATGTACGCATGCATATATGTATGTATGTATGTATGCATGTATGTATGTATGTTTGTATGTATGTATGTATGTATGTATGTATGTATGTATGTATGTATGTATGTATGTATGTATGTATGTATGTATGTATGTATGTATGTATGTATGTATGTATGTATGTATGTATGTATGTGCGCATTTGTATGTATGTATGTATGTATGTACACTGTGTCCGGATAAAAAGTAGCCCCCACAAAAAAGTGTAATAACTCGGTCAAAACTCTTAGGATTTGTCTGAACTTTTACACAGAGCAAGTGTGACCATATTTACACGAGATCCTAAAGCCGATTAGAAATATTCGTGAGTTTGTCAAATTTATGAACGTTTAAAATGCAGCACCAAAACATTGAACTTTCCAACATGGAAAACCTGAAAAGAAGTGAAATTCAGCTATATCCGGTGTTCAAAATGTCCTCCTTGTTCACGGACACACGACCGTAGACGTAGACGCTATAGTGTTTGATGGTCCGGTCGATGATCACTTGGTCAAACATCTGCCACTCTTCAATCAGACGCGCCCTGCGCCCTACGGTTATCGATGTCATGAATACGCGAGAACGAAAAACGCGCTCTTCCTGGAAATGTACCCTGGAACTCCGGATCGAGATCTGGCCAGCTGGGCGACCGCAGCTGCAGGATATATATGAAGCTGAGTGTCTCCCGGGACAACTACTACGTCTGCGGTCGTGTGTTCGTGAACAAGAAGGACATTTTGAGCACCATATATAGCTGAATTTCACTTCTTTTCAGGTTTTCCATGTTGGAAAGTTCGATTTTTTGGTGCTGCATTTTGAACGCTCATAAATTTGACAAACTCACGAATATTTCTAATCGTCTTTAGGATCTCGTGTAAATATGGCCACTGTTGCTTTGTTTAAAATTTCAGACAAATCCTAAGAGTTTTGACCGAGTTATTACACTTTTTTGTGGGGGCTACTTTTTATCCGGACAAAGTGTATGTATGCATGTATGTATGTATGTATGTATGTATGTATGTATGTATGTATGTATGTATGTATGTATGTATGTATGTATGTATGTATGTATGTATGTATGTATGTATGTATGTATGTATGTATGTATGTATGTATGTATGTATGTATGTATGTATGTATGTATGTATGTATGTATGACATTGTATGTATGTATGTATGTGTGTATGTACGTATGTACGTATGTATATATGTACGTATGTATGTATGTATGTATGTATGTATGTATGTATGTATGTATGTATGTATGTATGTATGTATGTATGTATGTATGTATGTATGTATGTATGTATATATGCATGTATGCATGTGTATGCATGTATGTATGTAGTTATGTATGTATGCATGTATGTATGTATGTATATTTGTATGTATGTATATATGTATGTATGTATATTTGTATGCATGTATGTATGTATGTATGCGTGTATGTGTATGTGCGCACGTAAGTATGTATGCATGTACGACTATGTACGTATTTATAGAATAATATGTATGTATGTATGCCTGTGTAAATGCAAGTATGTAAGTAACGGTATATATGTACGTACGTATGTATGTGTATATATGTATGTATGTATGCATGTATGTATGTATGTACGCATGCATTATGTATGTATGTATGACTAGTATATATGTAAGTATGTATCTATGTATAGCGCCCCTTCGAGAAACTACTCAGAGGCGCTCCCGATTACAGTCAGGATACTGAATTGAAGTTTCACGACGAAGCGCATGAGTAATTCCGAGTGAAGGACTTGTTGAGGGTCCCTACGCGGCGGTTTGAGGTGGATTCGAACCCTTCCGGCTCCTAGGCACCGACCATGCTCCTACTTCAACGCGCCCAACGTCTATCTATCACCCCATAGATAGGAGGGAGGAGGAGGGTCTAGTTGTTATTGCAATTGCGCAAAAGTGCCTCTCTATTAGATACTCCAGTGAAGCTATTTATGTCAGTCTAAGTCTCTCAGAGATATGTTGAAGGTCGTCAGAACAAAAGGTTCTCCACTAGGCTTATACAGGTGGATTCGAACCTGCAACCCTTCGGCTGCGCGCCGCACGGTGGTGTAGTGTGTATGTTCGTTGCCTAGCAGCCGGATGGTTGCAGGTTCTAATGCAACTCAAGCCGCCGTGCAGGGACCTTGAGCAAGTACTTCACTCGCAAATGCTTGATCGCGTCGGCGTGAAACTCCGATGCAGTGTCCGCGCCGTAGCCGTTAATGCTTATGAGTAGAGAACTTGAAGGGTCGCCATAGAAATGGAGATATAAATAAAAATAAATAAATATGAACTTAAGTCATCCGTTACATGAAAGTTCCAATGAGCAACTTTTATCTGTTGTAGGCCTACTTAAAATGCTCTATCCTGAATGTCAAGATAATTCACTGACTGGCCTTATTTATTTCGAAATACGCAATTATACCTCACTAATCTGTCTTCAATATCGGTAGCATTTGATTAGAAATTTTTGATCAAGTTTTAACTACTTGCATACCATTTGCAGTAAGAAAGATGACAGCCAGAAACTGGTCGCATATATATTCTCCCATCATAATTATTGCTCTCATATAACACGGTAAATCCTCAAAATTTTCTACGCAAACAGTACTGTTTAAACATTTAGTGTCCTCCTTAAATAGCATTCTCCTGCTCTCAGCAACATCAGACGACGGCTGAACTGTGGATCGATTGTAGGCCATACGTCCATAATTCGGAACGGGTCCATGAGGGCAGCGACGCACGTGCCAATGATTTCTACAAGGTGCTCGTTGTGCATTCGCATAACAAGACAGTCATAATTTCTGGGTAGCCACTTCCATTGTCCCGGAGAACAGAAATTTTCCATAAGTTACAGGCAAAGAGAAACCACACGTATACATTAGGCCTATACAATTTTCTACATGTAGGCTATGTCATACAAAGCAGTTGTGCAACATACAATTTTGGCGTTGCGCCGACTCCAAACTGTCATTCATTGGAAACACTAGGCCTAACTCCGTGACAACCGTAGAATTAGGCGTCAGTGGGGAAAAGGATTCTCTCAAAGTAGGTCCGCTATGAACGATCCACAGTCGAGTTCCTACATTTTTGGAGAAACGACCTAATCGAGCTTCTTCTTGCTTGCTTGCTGACATTCGCTATTCAGCCTAGGAGGAAGGGTCACACATTTGTAACGATTTGTGACGGTACCTTGGTCTTTACCATAATTATATTATATGACATTCGTGTTGACGCGTAACGAAGGGAGAGGGTCGAAAATAGTTCTTACTTGCGTGGCGACGTCATTTATGGGCGGCCGCAAATCTTCAAACAAAAGCATTATAATTGCTGCCCTTACAGAGGAGTCTATGATTTTCAAGAGAGTAGGCTACTAATTGCATGCAAAACACTGCATTTCAATCAATTCCGCCATATTTTACGCACCAGTCGTAGGCCTATATCTACTATAGACCAATATAGCACAATAATTTGTATCTACTTATAACGTCGAGGGGGAAGACGGTGATGTTTTTAAAGTTTTACTTCTACATAGGACTACGGCACAAAACTTTGACATTAAGAACAATTTATTTTCCCGTAAATGATAGACTCTATGGGGGAACTGGACAATTCAAGCCAGTGCAAACATATGATGGATACACGCACACGGGCAATGTTGAATTAACCAATGTTGTCCAAATTTACTCCAAAAGCATAGCCTGCATAGGCGTAGTAGGCGGCGTCCAGGGGGTAAATCCCCTCCTCAAATTTCGGACGAGTCTGTTTTTTCAGGCAAGCAGACCATGAAAAATATTCAACAACTAGATCTATACCTGAAGTTCAACACTCATATACACCACAATATTTCTCAGTTCCAATTTGCCCGAGTCGAGCTAGATAGCTCACGACCAGCATGGATAAGAAATTTGTGGAAAAAGTTGTGAATTCACGGTAGCATTTTGTAAATGGGCCTAATGTCTAAAATCGCAGCAAATTCACCAGTCTAAATTTACCCGAACAATTCGTGCTCAAGGTATGCGGGCTCAAGCAGACTTTACTATAATATAAAAGAGAGACGAATGCGGGGTGGAATTATTTATCACTGCAGCTGTCAATCATCTGTGCACAGCCGCCTCCTCGACAAGTTAAAGTAACCTGATTAGTCGACTGAAGATGTCTCAAATAAGAATAGGCCACTGCATTTGCCAGGAATATTGCTAGGCCTACAGTTTCAATTTTTTTAATTTCAGCCTGCTCCATTAATATTTATATAAGAGATTAACAAGACATGCGAGGCGAGGTAGTGTACTGGTGGGTTCGGTGCCTTCTAGCCGAAGATTCCAGGTTCAAATCCAGCTCAAGCCGCCGCGTAGAGACCCTGAGCGAGTCCTACACTCGCAATTGCTCGTGCGCAGTCGGGAGCGCCTCTGAGTAGCGAGCTTGACGAAGCTCATCATCGTCATCATCACCACCACCACAGCCACAACCACCACCACCATCATCATCATAATCATCATAATTTTCATCATTATCATCGCTTTCATCTTTGCTACTTCTTTGTCTATCCTTTTATAATGTTTTTATTTCAATAGCTTCCGAGAAGTGTTACCTTTACCAGCCTAATTTTCACGTGGCTGCATTTAATTCACATTCATATTATCTCTGCGCACACATCAGCATTTTAGCATAATTTAAGGTTACCTGACTTCGAACACAATTAGTTGAGCTGCTAGACACTTTCAAACTTGGATTCTTATATTTGTTTATTGTATGATTTATATCTCTTAGAAAAGCTGTTCTGATTTGTTTTCTGTGCCTTTTCCCATCAGCCGCAACTCTCTAATCTTCACAAGCTGCATTGTCTTAAATATTTCCAGACTCTGTCCTTTCTGCATATTTTGTGGCTGATGCTTTTTGCATTACGATTGCGAATGTGACGGCAACAATAGATATGATGGAATTGTTGACTGCAATCATTTATTGAATTTCTGAAGAACTTGGACGCATGAAAACTGAGAGACAGACAAGACATCGGCCAGAAAAGCTACAAGACAATGTCTCCATGAATTTGGAAAGCACGCAACAGCAAAACCAGTCTTCCCTCGTCGACTCACTGTTGCTTCTTCGACCGTTGACGACGCAATGGCAACGACTATAAAGGCGATATATAATTATATATATATATATGTATATATATATATATATATGCGCTCCAATACAAATCTCTCAGGGCGTCTTTACATAATGATGCGCCTTATAAGTAAAGATTATTACTTAGCTCATCCATGCAGTTAATAATAGTCCGAAGTGCGCAGTTATTAAGTGTCTTTTACCCAGCGATCTCCCGAAATTAGCATCAGATCTGTCAGTTGCAGACACTTCTGTATGCGATATTACAGGTGCACTGGAAACATTCAATAAGGCCCCCATGCATAGTTGTAGAAACGCTAGGCTGCGCGGTCCTTAGCGACGACCCCAATACCTTTCCTGTGTGGCGAATGGCTGCGTCTATTACATGCACTTTATTAGTGGGAAAAATTTCCCTATATTGATATCTGACCATGTCTCTTGTTAAAGAATTATCATACAGTCTGTAGGTCTACTAGTTGCACAGCGGCCTCACAGTTACTTTGTAATCGTCGTAGTTCAGTTGCCTAAAAGCTCAAGCTGAATTGATGATTGTTCTGGCACGATGAAATCTAATTTTGCCATAGCAGTTTACACGAGAATGCAGTACGAAACAATATGTTTCATAATGCTCGGCAGTGCATTTTGAAGCAGAAAACATTAAATGTTAGAAGTCACAAAAACAGTGGAGGTAGGCCTAAACCCTGTTAGTTGAAAGCGAACGATTGCTTGGTAATAGCTCTATACATGTGCTGTCTAACAAATCTAAGACCAAAATTAATGTATGGACTATGGATGGAATATATACTGGATGAACCAGACAACTTATGTCTCGCGTTTATACCCAATCAGTAAGGCCCAGCTTTTTTTATAGACACAAATGTTGCAATTTCAACCAATCCGAATCTTCCTCTTCAGTAAGTTCTTGATTTAAAGCATCTTAGTTTTGCAGTGCTTTCTTTTGCAGAGTGTTTTGAATTGGCAGATGCTCCTCAGACTTCAGATGCATGGTCAATTATATCTGTATTTGCATTTCGCTAAGAATCACAACACCGATACTGTAGTTTGCATATCAAAAGCATTTAAGTGCGTCAGTTGTTAAAAATAGAAGTCTATCTCTAGAAATCTCTATATATCTATATTTTTATGTATGTATATATGTATGTATGTATGCATGTATGTATGTATGTATGTATGTATGTATGTATGTATGTATGTATGTATGTATGTATGTATGTATGTATGTTAGTATGTATGCATGTATGTATGTATGTATGTATGTATGTATGTATGTATGTATGTATGTATGTATGTATGTATGTATGTATGTATGTATGTATTCATTCATTCATTCATTCATTCATTCCGAAAACTTACATAGCGCCCCTTCAAGAAGCCTACCTAGTACTCAGAGGCGCTTCCAGTCCAGCCACATCTAAAAAGATAGGTCTTGAGCAACTTGTAGAAAGCAAACAAATTATTCCGTGGTAGTAAGCGTAGTGCAAGCGGGAGCCCATTCCATGTGGACGGCCAACAACCGAGAAGGCTCGACGGTGTCTGGTGCCAGAGCGGGTTCGAGGGACCAACGGCTTCCCAATGTATGTATACGTATGTATGTATGTATGTATGTATGTATGTATGTATGTATGTATGTATGTATGTATGTATGTATGTATGTATGTATGTATGTATGTATGTATGTATGTAGGTATGTATGTATGTATGTATGTATGTATGTATGTATGTATGTATGTATGTATGTATGTAGGTATGTATGTATGTATGTATGTATGTATGTATGTATGTATGTATGTATGTATGTATGTATGTATGTATGTATGTATGTATGTATGTATGTATGCATTCATACACGTGCATATATGTCAAAAGACAAGTGTTTCACTTTATCGATTGAAACCGGTTTCTTTAAATTGTGGCGCTGTATAAACATAGACAATTATAAGCGCGGACGATCTTCAAGCCACGCAGATCATTGCTATTAACAGACATTGATTCAATGACAGAGTCTATAAGAGGGGGACAGAGATCTTTGTCGATTAGTGCAGCCGTTCATGGTTGCAGACATCGCAAGATTAAGAGAAGTGTCCATTCTTGAAGAGGCACGCCTTCTTCTGAAAAACCGCCATCGACTGTAAAAGCAAGCCACTTGATTCGGAAGCTATAGAGTGATGGGGGTCCGTTGATGAAATCTCCCTCTTCTAGTGTGGTCTGAAATGGCATAACTCGTTATCAGCCACAGCAGACGCTGCATGATTGTTAGCATTCTTTCACGATCTTCATGATGAAACCAAGACGTAATTTTCGCTATTTATGTAATAAAGAGCCACAGCCAGTGGCGGCGCCAGGATTTCAGTTTCGCGGGGGGGACTGAAGCCTCGCGGCGGAAATTTCCCATTTTCATCCGCCGAAATTTCTGACGATCTTGTTTTTTTTTTTGTCGTTGGCCGAAAATCGTGGATATTTCAATGTGAAAAATCGGATGGCCCTTTTTTAGGGGGGGCTGAGCCTCTTATAGGGGGGCTTAGCCCCCTAGCCACCCCCTAGCGCCGCCACATTTCTATAGTTTGGTTTGACAAAACATCTAGAACTGCGAAATAAAAGAACATTCTGGTCGCAGTTTAGTGCGTGGTGTTACGAGACACTAAATAAACATCGCCGTTTTCCTTTGGCACAATGTGAGGCCGTCGTCGTATTTGCTTTGAATCACAATATTGTAGTTTACATGTCTAAAGCATTTAAGTGCGTACGATGCTGTTGTTGTAGTTATAAATGGCATCTCAGTTCATAATATCCAGTTTTCAGTCTTGAACGACTGTTCTTTTATCCGGGAATGAACCCAAACAATACAGTCACATTGAATGTGAGCTGTAGACGTACATATTTCTAGGTATAAAAATGTCGTCTTCTGACCGTCTTGTTTGTAATTTGTGGTCCAGAGTTACTCAGTGTTGGACGTAGGCTGTTATAATTCTATCAGTAATCTTTTTTGTTCATACGGTAATGACGGTGGCAAATAAAATTAGGGTTATCATAACTGATCGGCTGGTTTGGGTTGCAGAGGAAACTGTTCGAATCCTGATCATTTCCATCACTTTGTTGATGATCGTTATTGGTTAGTCGGAATTTCACGTAGGCCTATGCGATCTACCTGCTAGAACATGGATTTTGTCACCAAATTTGAATCCAGATTTACACGCTGTAGATTCTTGCTTAAGCATAATTATAATAAAAAAATTTGACTTCTACGAATTAAAGTCAGTATTAAAGTAATTTTAAAGTATAAATGGTAGGCTTGGTAGGCTTACATTCAAGCAAAGCAAAGCAACGAAGAATGCACTATTGAGTTGCCATGTAATATTATGAAAACCTTTCGGGCAATCTCTTTTTTGTTCACTTGCTGAAAAAATGAAAACTCGAGTATCATAAAGTCAGGTAGGCTTAGGCTATAGACCTACTCAAAATTCATGATTCTGTTATATCTTAGGAAATAAGCAAATTAGGCTACTCATTTCAAATTCAGTTAGGCCTATTTATCGGTTAACCTGTAGCCTAAGGTTGGACACCATTTTTTCTTTATTTGAGGGTTAAAATTAATTAAATTTTTTTTACAGGATTTGCCTGATTTGCTTGATGCAAATCATAAAGGATGACACAAGGAGCAGTTTGAAGACCGATGAGATAATCGTGCAGCGTTTATGTTTCGATTGAATCTATTTTACCTATTTTTATTGGACCAGTGGTAGCTCCCTCGTTTCACACATTTAGGTCTCCGTCTATCAAGTTAATTATCCGGGTATACTTGAAATTCGATTTAGATGTAGATTCGTGCCTAAGCATATAATAAAAATGTTAACTTGTAAGATCTCCAAAACCGCTATATTAGTCTTGGGCCTCTTGGCAGACCAGAGTCACCAGACTCCATTCACTAACCCTTGCAGCTAAACCAGTGGAAGAGAAATTACAGCAGTCTAGCTTTCAGCTCAACTTTTAAAATTTACTATAGATAATGTATGAATGCATTGAATTTAACAAATCAGTAGGATTGCAGGAGGCAAGCACGTTGTGGCGCAATGAGTAACCCTTAATTAAGACCTATCGACTGTGACAATAAAATATGGTCAAAAAGATTTAACAATTTAATCTATTTTACTACTGTTGAACAGTGCCTAGCATATTAGAAACACCAGTAACTCTGTGTAAAACATAGGCTATAATATTAGGCCCTATAGGCACGAATGCGTTGAATAAGAAAAACGCATCAATTAAATAAATCAAAAATAAAATCGGCCAATTATTATGATTGCCTATCGAATAATTGAAACATCTTTAAATTGTTAAGTGTGCCTTATACTCAATAAGCTCTCCCTATTGTACTTTTAATAGAGTGAACAAATAATATGTTTTATTGTGTTATAGCAGTGAATTCATCGGACGTGAACGTGGCCCTCAATCGACCTGCTGACCAGAGCTCTACCTGGACGAACCCAACTTCCGGTCTTTGTGTAGCGGAGAGAGCAGTCGATGGGAACCATGATACGAACCTAAGCGTCGGTTCTTGTTCTCATACGGCCGATGATCCAGGTCAACCGAACTGGTGGAGAGTCGACCTCGGGCAACCCATGCACATCAGACTGATCGTCGTAACCAATCGTGGCGATGCACCATGCTGCTGTAAGTGATCGACTATATTCATTCATTCATTCATTCATTCATTCATTCATTCATTCATGTAGTCTACGTCTATGTGTACGTAGGCCTATGTGTGTAAGAGCGTAGTAGCGCGTACACAAGCACCTATGTTGTAGGCATTATGTATGCATGTGTGTAGGATATATCATATATGCGTATACATATAACGTATATGTGTGTATGTATGTGTGTATGTATGTATGTATGTATGTATGTATGTATGTATGTATGTATGTATGTATGTATGTATTTATGTTTGTATGTATGTATTAGGGTGATTCAAAAAAAATTATTTTCGAATTTCAATGAGCATGGTTGCTAATTTTGTTCCTTTTGGACCCAGAATAAATTGTATATAAGACATTTCTAGCTAAAATGTATTTTAGAGCTAGCTCAATTAGCCCAAAGTTTCCACATACATTCGCATTGAAGCTACAAATTGAAAGAATGGCCATGTGAGATTTCACACACAAAATGAAGTTGAATAGAACAAAACATAGAGTCATTATTGACTAAAATAGTCCTAGGAAAAAAGATATTCATTCACAGCATTCTGCAAACTAAAAAAGTTTAATATTCCCAGCAGTAATCCACTGCCTGATCAGCTCGTACATTGTACAATAAGCCTATAGAACTGCCAGTAAATGACTGGTGTATCAGATTCCACCGGACCAGTGCTTTCACGCTCCCATGCTTACTCCTCGTTTATATGACTTGCAGAAAAACAGAATTCTGTGAAATTTCTAAAATTAGAGACTGTCAATTAAAAGTGAACTCTCTAAAGATTGGTCTCGAAACAATAAGTGACATTTGCCATTCATGTGTCATATGCACCTGGTTATCTAAGATGATACACTCCATCACTAGCAACCGTCTCTACTAGAATCAATGCAGGCACAATTCCATAACCTCCTCATCTTGCTGACAATTGATTGCTTGCATTGAACAGTTGAGAATGACACTGGCCTACTTCCATAATCTGCTTTATCAGCATAGTGAACTTCCTGTTTGAGAAGTTTATGTCAGCCAAGACATTCTGTTTTGATGAATGCAAAGTTTTTCTCTCTACTGTATCTTCATGTAAACCTTCAGGGAGAATATTCAGCTGTTATGCAGTCACATTCATGTTTTCCTTCATAATCATCACTGCCCCTTTCGTCATCATCCCGGTCGCCGCTATTGAAATCTCTAGTTGCCTGCATGGTTACTCGAGCCAGACCCTTCAGCAGATTTTTTTAGCATTTCCTGATTCAATCAGGCTCTTATTGTGTCATCGTCTGCTCTGCAACTCTTGCCTCCATCTTACAACTTTAGATCCATGCTCATCTTTCGAGATTCTTGCTGATTTGCAAACAATTTACATTCGTAAATTTTAAGAACATGCTCATGTTCTGATTTGCAATATAAAAAATAAGATTCAATTTCAACACATGCCTCTCAGTTTTTTGCTTCTGTTTTCTATATCAGATCATACTCCTCAGCTAAACCTTTTATTTTGACACAGGTTTCCTGTGCAACCAAATTGAAACTATTAGCATCATTCCTTAAGCACTGCTTTAGTGTAGTTTGTTAACTTTGTTTCCTTGATGCTTGATTTGATTTGTTGTTCTGGTTCTGGTTGCCAAATAAATGATTTGTTTTTATTTGATGGCTGTATTATATTAAGTGAAGCCATTTTTAAAACTTTTTTTGCAGCTGGGTCTGTACAAATGAAGTTACACAAATAAATAACCGAAAGCCACTTTTCATTACCTTGTTAATTATAATTATAACTGGGAAATGGAATTCCTCAAATATGACATTTACGCAATGAAAACTTTAAAAGCAAAAATTTCAGAATAATGTGTATAAAGATGCTTATGATTAATTATTCATATCACACTGTCTGAACACAATGTCTAGACAGAAATATCCATGCATTTATACTTTTATACGTTTATGTAAAATTATTCCTACTTCGTAGCAATTCGTCGCCGGTCAAAACAAATATTACAATTCAGCAGGTTGTTAGTGATCACAAGAAAATAAGAATTAATTAATTATTCATATATGGCCTCTGACTATGTCTATGTACATACTTTCAACTTACAGGATTATAGCTTAATCTAATTGAAAATGTTCGATTCGAGTGCCTCGTCAATGACAATTGCATTGATTTCTTCATATAGACCCCATCTCAGATTTCAAGGTCATTGAGCTACCTCTAAACATTTCATATTTTGCAATAAAATTTTGATACAATGTTCACTAAAACTAAAGGAACAAAATAATCAACCATGTCAGACAATCAGAGAAAATTATTTTTTCTCCATTGTAAAGTGAATCACCCTAGTATGTATGTATGTATGTATGTATGTATGTGTATGTATGTATGTATGTATGTATGTATGTATGTATGTATGTATCATATGTATGTATGTATGTATGTATGTATGTATGTATGTATGTATGTATGTATGTATGTATGTATGCACCTGGTATGTGTGTATGTAAGCATGTAGGTATGTGTGCATGTATGTATGATGCATGTATGCATTAGCCTATGCATTATTGTATGTGCGTGCAAGTATGTATATTATATTAACTTATGCTTATGTGCAGGCCTATGCATGTGTTTGTGATTCAGTGAAAACTTATCTCAGAATGCATTGCCAATGAAACTATATAAGACATTCTTTCTTATGCGCATGCTTATTATTGGTTACGTGGACGAAGAAAGATGGTTGCTATGTCAAACTCGCGACTTTTAATAGATGTAATTGTTAGAATGCATCAGAGTGGTTCCAAATTCCAATAATATATACTAAATTTAGCGCCTGACGTCCTGTATGACAACAGTAGACTAGCTGCTTACAAAGTTTATGACAAGTCCTAGGAACGTTGGAACCAATAATTATTATAAATATAGTTAACTAACTATTAAGCAATCAATAGCGATTGCCTCGTAATGTTTCTGTGCAGTTAGTCGTCTCGACTACTTTATCGTCGGAATGATAAACAGCACGACGACTCCGCATAGGGGATGTTATGCCCTGTGTGGGCAATATCCTTGGCCAGCAGTTAATGGAGCGCAGCACCATCTCCAGTGCAATCCAAGCGCCGCATCTGGTCAGTATGTCATCATACAGCAGCCTGTCAACGGAGGTGGTCAGATGGCGCTGTGCGAAGTGGAAATCTACGCAGGACAAGTCAGAAACAGTGAGTGAAATCACATAGCAAGAACAGAAGTTACCGTACAGCTTGTTGCATGAATGCATAACCTGTAACATCACTGCATGTCATTAGGTCTATAAGCTGCGTTCATACACATAAAATACAATATAGGCCAACACTAACCTATAATTTTCACATAGTTTGAGCAGCATAACACATTCAATTACTTTGCCGAATTCAATGAAGAGGTGAATGCTGGTTAATTAAAGAGCCTTCGCTCGTATGACTAATAGAACTACTGAAAATGTGACCGCATAGGCCTACATATGAAAGGCCAAGAGAAAATTTGGCTAGTAGGCCTACAATCATTTAGGTTAAGAGATGAATGTTGGTTAACTGAAGAACTCTCACAAACTCAGCGATTGGAAGGAAGCTCAGATGCGTCTGCTGACGGTAGCCTAATATTCATTTCAATCTCTCGCTTAATGTGAACCCAAGCATCAACCCTTAAACCTTCACGCTCGAAATCGATAATTTTTATAATTTAGCAATTTTGGTCGGTCCTCATCTGTCTCCATAGCATTGCCAGTGGAAAACTTCTCCATCTTATTAGAAGGGTTGTCCGCGAGAGTAGTCGATCCGTGGTGGTCCGGGTCGAGTTACCATATAGGCCTAGCCTATGATCAGAGGGGCGGAACAGCTGCTAAGGTGGGTGTCATCTGATCCGGGAATTGGAGGATGGAGGATCAGATGAAATAGGGTAAGAGTTCGTGAAAAGGAGTCTACGATGTCATAACCACCAAATCGCGCTAATACAGGCTTGATCATGTTTTAAATAGCCCCTCCTCCATTAGCGACGACCAAACCTATTAGATCTATTATATAGGTCTACTATGGCGTAATCATCACAGGATAAACTGCTTGAAACGAACGAAATCGGTATTCTGCAATGGCCATTACATTGTACATGTAGACTTCATGAGTTCTGCTAATTGATACAGCAAATAGGTGGGAGCGACATGACAACCAGCGACTGGTTACACTTGGAACAACCGTTCTAAAGAAACGTTCGGTCGTGGATTGCCTGAGACATTGCAAGCAGACCGTCGGCTGTGATTCCGTCAACTATCGCCACCTGGAGAGCAAGTGCGAGATGAATTTCCATCCGCGCGGAACCATCCAGTGCGACCTGGAAATTGCCACTGAATGGAGTTGGTGGACCCAGATCTACGAGTTCATCTGAGTTTGTTTGTGAAGCAGCCAAATTATTCAGCAATGAATTCCAATTTATTGCTTCAGACGGACATTAAACCGGACAGTGGTATTAACATGCTAGACTCGTATTGTTGTAGAGACGTTATTAACTTATTATCCATAGTTTTTCTTAGAGTACTGTTAACTAAATTATCAGTTAGCGTAATATTATTCCTCGGTTCATGAATTAATGGAGACAATTGTCCGGAACGGCCAAACAATTTCAAGTCCTCAGAGGGCAGACTGCTTAGGAAGCCATGGTTTATTCTAACGTGCAGTTGGACAGACACCAAGTGAGGGGACCTAGTCGGGAATGAAATGTGCGCAAAAAAAAAATTGCTGTTACTTTTGTATACCTAATTGTATTGCAGCGTTTAGGAATCAAAACGTCTAAGAATGAAAACGTCGATCAGCATTAGCTTCTAACAATTACAATGTCTAAGAATCAAAACGTCTAAAAATGAAAACGTCGAACAACAATAACTTCTAAGTTCTAACAATTACATCGTCTAGGAATCATAACGTCTAATAACGAAAACGTCAAACAACAGTAATTTCTAGCAATTACAACGTCTAAGAATCAAAACGTCTAAGAATCAAACCTTTAACAACTATAGCATCGAGGATTTACGACGTCTATGAATCAAAACGTCTAATAACGAAAACGTTTAACAACAATAACTTCTTATAACAATTACAATGTGTAGGAATCAAAACGTATAATAACGAAAACGTCTAACAACAATAACTTCTAACAATTACAGCGTCTACGAATCAAAAGTCTAATAATGAAAACGTTTAACAACAACTTCGAGCAATTACGACGCATAGGGATCAAAACGGATAATAATTAAAATGTTTAACAACAATAGCTTCTAACAATTATAACGTCTAAGAATCCAAACGCCTAATAACGAAAACGTCTGCCAACAATAACTTCGAACAATTACAACGCCTAGGAATCAACAATAACGTCTGAGAATTAAACATCAAAGAACAAAACTATCCACGAAAGAAAACATCAAAGAACGAAAATATCTATTAACGAAAATATCAAATAACGAAAACATCAAGGACGAAAACATCAAAGAACGAAAGCAAAAAAGAAGAAAACGTCAAAGATCGAAAATATCTAATAGAGAAAACATCAAAGAACGAAAAATTCAAAGAAAGAAAACATAAAAAACAAAGCATCAAAGAACGAAATATTTCAGAAAGAAAACATCAAAAAAAGAAATTCCGTCAGAAAGAAAGCATCATAGAACGAAAACATCATAGAACGAAAACATCAATGAACGAAAGCGTAAACGAAAGAAAACATCAAAAAACTATAATACCTAAGAAATAAAACATAAAAAAGCGAAATTATCGAGAAACGAAAACATCAGAGAGCGAAAATATCTTAAAGCGCAAACATGAAAGAACGAATATGTCAAAGAACGAAGGCATCAAAGAAGGAAATATCCAAGAACGAAAACATAAATGAACAGAAATATCTATGGCAGAACACATCCAGAAACTAAAACATTTAAGAACGAAAATATTAAATAGCGAAAATATCTCAGAACAAAAACATCAAAGAACAAAAATATCTAAGAAAGAATGCATCAAAGAACGAAAATAACTTTAAAAAGGAAACATCATAGAACGAAAATATCCAGAAAAGAAAACATCAGAGAACGAAAACGTCAAGAAAGAAAACAGCAACGAACGAAAATATTTTAGAACGAAAATATCAAAGAACAAGAACTTCAAAGAACGAAAACATCAAAGAACTAAAGAATAAAATTTCTATGAAAGAAAACATCAGAATACGAAAGCATAGAAGAAAATATCTTAGAAAAAACATCAATAAACGAAAACATCAAAGAACGGATCCATGAAGCATATAATATCTAAGAAATAAAACATCAAAGAACGAAAAGAGCAAAGCACGAAGAGATCAAAGAACGGAAATAGCAAAGGAAGAAAACATCATTGAACGAAAATATCTTTAAAAAAACTTTAAAAAGGAAATATCCAAGCAGTAAAACATACAAGAACGAAAACATCAAAGAGCAAAAATAGGCTATCTAAGATAGAAAGCATCAAAGAACGAGAATATTCAGGAACGAAAAGATCAAAGAACTTGCCTAAAATATCTATGACAGAAAACATCAAAGAACAAAAAAGCCAAAATATCTAAGAAAGAAAACATCAAAGCGATGAAAACATCAAATAACTAAATATATCTAAGAACAAAAACAACAAAGAACGAAAACATCAAAGAACGCAAATATCTATTAAAGGAAAAATTAAAGAACGACAATTTCTATAGCGTAAACGAAAACATCAAAGAACTAAAATATCTAAGTACGAAGACAACAAAGAACGAAAGCATCAAGAAATGGAAACATCTAAGGAAAAAACATCAATGAATTAAAATTTCTAAGAGCGAAAACGTCAAAGAAAGAAGATATTTAAGGAAGAAAACATAAGAAAATATGTTGCCATTGGCGACCGTCACGTGGACCACAGTAACTGTTGTCGACGAAATCACTGAAGTGGCTTTTGAAGGAAGAGAAATTTATTCAAACCGATTATTATGTGTCCTAAATGGGTCGTCTGACACCTTCAACGAATACGATCCTCCATGTCACCAGCTGTTGATTTACAAAAGGATCGATAAATTCAACTCTAACGTACGTAGGCCTACGGCTACGGAAACAGCGAAATTTTCGACATATTTATGAAAATTTTGACTATGCCCGCAACCAGCGACGCCATAAGCAGATGACGTCATCCATCGGTCTTTATCGTCACTACTATTTCGCGTGCAACTGGAATTCATTCATGCAAGAATTCTATAGCGCGATTTCAATGGATCTATAATGCTACAGCGCTGATGTAAGCCTACAGGCCTATACGTGTCACTGGTGAGCTTCCATTGGCTTTTGACTATTGCTAGCCTATATACCTATCCACTGTCCACTCAAAGTTCGGTTAGACCTATTGCAAATTCCTTTTTTCGTCAACTTGAATCAGCACAACTCAAACGTCTAGGCCTATAGCCCTAACCACAGTAGGCCTACGTCAGTATTTAAAGCCTATATATTGTGCTAGCTGCAACTTATCCAAAGCACATTAGCCAGAACTTTCATCAGAATGCCGATCAAAGTGTCATCGTAATTATAGGCTTAATTACCTCCCAGCCTCCAATACAAAAATCCCAGAGCGAATTCAAAGTCTTATAATGTCCCTAACGTACAACTCCCTGTGCAATACTTCCATTTCAAATATCGTCGCCACTCTTCATCATCCATCGGATAATGC
Source organism: Lumbricus terrestris (assembly GCA_949752735.1). Classification (NCBI taxonomy): domain Eukaryota; kingdom Metazoa; phylum Annelida; class Clitellata; order Crassiclitellata; family Lumbricidae; genus Lumbricus; species Lumbricus terrestris. The sequence continues at coordinate 58,226,780 of OX457036.1, read as the reverse complement.
TTTGCACATCTTTATAGTCCTATAATATCATTATGCTTGAAATTTTGCGCTGGCATGAAGGGCTTCCTACAGCCTAACTGCGTGCATTCACTAAAAGATCCTCTTTCTGGTCTAAAGGACGCAGATGATAAAAAACCTTAAATAGGCCTGGCCTATCTCTAAAACTGTATGAAAAATCTGCATTGTTGACCCGCATTGTCATCGAGAGCTCGTTCAGCATGATTGTGCTCAGCTGATCGCCTTTATTTTTTTCCCAAGGTTAGGACTGATCTTGCCCAACGTCGGTCGTTTGTTGTGGCTGCATGCATAATTATATGGTCCTTCCATTTGAAATGACCTTCTTCAATGCTCGAGCTAGTGCATGTCTGATTTTCCTCAACAGTTTCTTATTCTTTAAAGAAGACAAGAAACAAATTTCCCACCCCTACCGAGTATTAGGCCTAATTATTTGTGTTGAGTCTCTGAATCAATATTGTAGTAACTTAGTAAGAGAGGCATGCACTGTGTAAATCTATAAATGCAACACACTAGGCTATAGCCAACCCGCTCTACCCGATCAACATCCGTCCTCATTCTCCCTCCCCCGTGCTTATATCAAGTTATACAACTCAGCCACATCTGAACCTTCACATTCCAATTCTCGACCTGAAAATTATTATATAAGCGAGAAAACCTGAAAATTTGGGCCTATACTCTGGAAATCAGATGAGTCGTCCCCTTTGGACCAATCGTTTGGACCACCTCTCTGACTCGATGCAGCGCTCGCAAATAAACTGATTCTTTACTGCCTTCAGTGCCTTGGTTTCGGGTGGCACTTGGAGATTAATGACAATGATCACAATCAACAAAATAGGCCTAAGTGGGCCGCCTAGCTGTTTTGTCTGTGCTGCGATCAGGACTTTGTAAATAAATGCGCTACACAAGAAAGTTGGCGTAAACGACGTATCTGCATGATCCGTATCTTCGTCTTTGAATAGCCGCCATTTTAATTTTGTGTAACAATGGTTTGGGCGTTTATAGGTAGCATCACGATATAAATTTCTTAATTAACGCTGCCTTTTTTAGTTGTTTTTTGGTCGAAAATTACTTGGCTATAATGAGCGGAAGTGTACCTTATTTGGGGAGTAAGATCAGTTTGATATCGAAAGCGGAAATTCGATACGAGGGTGTACTGTACACTATTGATCCGAAAGAATCTACAGTCGCCCTCGCGAAAGGTACGGTCTCTTTTTAATGATGAATTTTTATAGCTCTTTTTAATTAACGAATTGATGTGCACGGAGTTTACCTGTTAATACGAGTTTTCAATACTGTCGTTCTTTGCTAACTTTGATGTTTCTTGAAAGTTCAGTATTATGCAATATGTTAAGCGTAGGAGTGAAAACGTGATCATCTAGCCTAGGAAATCTTAATGTTTTCTATTGATTGCCATTACTCAAGCATTTCTGTCAATACAATACAGTAGACATGAATATTTGTTGTCACATATTGTTTTATGTTTGACTAAAGTTTGAAAATTTGCCTTTTGCCTGTCTTCAACCTAATCTTCAGTTTCATTTGTATAGCGCATTATTGTTAATTTATTGACACATTTATTAATCTAAACATATTCAGAGGATGGGATAGAAAGAACTTCATGTGTGGTACTTCTATGGCTGAAAATCCTGAATTGCAATGCATGCAGAAATTTCTAATGCGGGGAAAGGTTTATTAATGCCACTTGATAGTAAGTACTGAATGAGCTGATCATTATCAAGGTTTGTTAGAACTAAGAATATTATTCCAAACTTGTTTTGAACCGGGTACATCAGTTTTAAAAGCACTTGCATAGTCAAAGCATGCATGTTGGTTTTTCTGCCGCAGTCAGTGCTTAAAGTGTGGGAAAATAAGTGCTTGAACGCCCCTTCCTTTCCAAAAGAAGTGGCAGGACGGCGTTCAGATTTTAAAATAAGTGCATGGACGCCGTCCATGACCGTCCAGCCACACTTTAAGCCCTGCATATACCACCATAGTTTCCAATAAGCCCTGGCCGCAGTAGTATGTATAGTGCGGCAGAATGATTCACGCAGAAGATTTGTCCTTAAACAATATTACCACCAGTCACCACATGCTAGGAGAGAAAGAAATCCTGCAAGCTTGGCGCAGCACGACACTTTTTAGGTGCTTTATGTGCAATAGTGCAATAGATGGTGAGGTCATTTCAATCTGAAACCTTAAAATGGATATCTTTTGCATTCTGTTGGTGTGTCTGGGAACAAAAGTTAGTGCATATATGTAGCATTGATGTGCTATGCAAAACATTCGAGAACATGTGGATGAATGTCAAAATGAAACTGAGTGAACAGCTTTGCACAATGAGTTTCTGCAGAGATGCTGAAATTGATCTACATGTATTCTCTCTAACTTTAGGCTGGGCACTTGTGTCGTTATCACTTGATCAGCCACATGAGGGGCAAAAGTCACTTTTAGTTTACTTTTATATTTATGCGAGTTTACATGAGTTGTACAAATGTTACGTGGGGGTCCGGTGGCACATTTGATAACACACTGGGATGGAAATCAGCAGACTCGAGCTAGATTCACGAAAGAATCAAACTCGGCATGCTTTGTAGGCTGCTATTAGCGCCCTTGTATTGCAGGCCATCTGTTCTGTTAGTATTTAAGATTTGTGATTTGTGTTCTTGTGAATTATTTAAATTGCAAAACTGTACACTGTAATCAGTTGCGGTCTGTCAACAGGATTGTTCAATAAAAGAACTATATTATTTAATACTAGCTAAAGAGATATCAAGTAAAATTGAGTTAACTTCTAAGTAAACCTGTGACGTATGAGCATCACTCTTTGAGCACGGTTCTTTGATAATAGTAACCCATAGGCCATCACCCTGCAGTGATACAAGCATTAGAATTCTTATTGATAATGTATTGTCTATTTATTCAGTTAAATCATTTGGAACTGAAGATCGACCAACTGATCGCCCTGTTCCACCTAGGGATGAAATATTTGAATATATCATATTCAGAGGACGGGATATAAAAGACCTTCATGTGTGTGCACCACCTCAGATGGTGGGTCTGCCTCAGGATCCAGCTATAGTTCAGGTAAACTTGACCACTAGGCCTTACCTTTGAAAGCATATATTATATAATCATTCATTTGAATTCTGTCATGATCCTTCACAGCGTTATTTATATAGCAAGAACAGACAGATTGGTGTAGAATTAGAGGACTGAGTTAATTCTGTGTGATATTGTCTAAATACATAGCATTACTTTCTTTAAAAGGCAAACTGATACAGTGAAAGGACTTCTAAACGAAAGCAAACAAAATATGGAACGGTTCTTGTTTTAGTTTTCAATGATAACTGTTTGATTAAGTGCACGTTGTAGAAGATAAATTGTTCAGCATTGCTGACTTGTTAGCTGCTTTACTCCATGCCATATTAAAACTTTAACAACAATCCACTAAAGACTCTAAGAATTGCATATCTAGAGTTCTATTTGACTGTATTCACAAGTCACCTTGTTGACTCCCAAATCTGAGTAATTCCGACATTTATTCATTTTTTATAGTAGTTTTTTATGAGATTTTAGTTACAAAGTTACGCTGTTTGTCCTTCTGCTTGATGTATAATAAATGAGCATAAATATGCCATAATTAATTATGCAAATACTCCTAATCAGTTTCTAAGTCCTCATTAAATCAAAATGCTGGATATCATTGTTTACATAGCTGCTGAAAGCGTCTTAAAGATGCTATGTAAACGCTTTGATATTGTACATATCAATTTTTATGATTATTAAATAAATTTGTAACGCGTGCAAGATCACACCGAAATGTGAATCTGAGGCGTGGATAGTCAGCCAGAGGAAGATGCAGTTAGAGATCCATGTGCTTGAAAGCCATGGAGTAGTAGAGAGTTTTGAGCCGCTTTTTGAAGGAAGGAAGTGAAATTGAGCTTTAAAGAATATTATAAAAAATATCTGTATTTGTTGGTAGTCGTCAGAGCCTGGTGTTTTGGGTGGAATTGGTGGATTACCTAATCAGCGATCATATGGCTCTCCTCCCTCGTACTCTTCAGGAGTTGATTTGCCTGGATATGGTGGTTCAGTAGGTCGGCAGCCTCCTCCTGGCCTTCAGTTACCAGGTCAGCATGATCAGGATCTGCAGGGACCTGCTTTGACAAGTCAGCTGTCATTTGGATCACCCAAGGGACCGACTGCACCATCAGGTGAGCTTTGTTGAGATCCCACGTTTTTTATCGCTGTTGCTCGGCCATCATACAAGGTAGCAAATCGCTGACACTGTATCATAGATCGATCTATAATCTCTTCTACATAAAACAGTGTTTCAGAGTGTTCTATGGATGGATGCAGTTAATAAAAAAAATACTGGTTCATTGGTAATAAAATTGAACGCTCAATAGTGCCAATATTAGAGTGAAGGAAAACAGGGTAATTGTCATATGTGCTTTCACACAAGCCACATTTGCATATATCACAGTGTTAATTGGTTGTTGCTAAATTGCATGATTCACAAGCAGTTCTGCCAATCGATCGCCTATAGACATTGACTGTTTCTAAATGCTGCCATGACTTTTGATGTATCTCTGCATTGCAAAATCCTGTTCTTTCAAGATTTTTCAGAGCAGTGTGTGCACATGTGTGTGTTTTTCACTCGAGGTATTCTGGAGTGTAATTTTTTGCTTTCAAAGATGAAGATTTAAGGAAGTGCATCTTCTCTTTCATTAAATAATTCAGCAGAGTCTGAATTGTACTTACAACTATGTATGTATGTGAACTTGTTATAACGACCCTTTAAACTCCCTCCCTACTCAAGAGACGCTCCCAACTACAGAGCAGACACTGATCGGAGCTTACGCCAAAACACTCAGCAATTGCGAGTGAAGGACTTGACATGGTGACTTGAGGTGGATTTGAACCTGTAACCCTTCAGCTGCAAGGCGACAAACATACCCACTACATCACCACCCCCCAACTACATGAAATATATATATATATATATATATATATATATGCTATACCTTAAGAGTGAGGTCCATTTAATTTGATTACAAGAATTAAAATACTACTGGTAACAATGATGAATTGCATTTTTAGTATATATAAGTTGGTGTGGAATATATGTGGCAGATTACAGCTCACTTTCACTAGTCACATGTATTGAAGCTATGTGCTACCTGGTTTTCAAATTTTGCTAGTACAAGTTTATATTAAACACTTCTTGCAAATTAACTTGCATTTTATAAACTGGCAGATTTTTTAAAGTTGTCTGTTGCAACTCACTCATGTGTATCATTATATGAGATTTGTACAGACTGAGCATACTTCAAACGCTGTGGCCAGAGCCATAAAAAATTCTAATCCTTTAATCATAATGAACCTATATTTCTTTTAAATTGTGGCAACCCATTTAGCTGAAATAATTCAGTTATGAGTTCACAAAATTCACATGGTTTTATTGTGATCATGTTCTAAGGCATGGATATCTGTGAGAATTGGGTATTCTAGAGCTACATTTTTCCTTGCAAGTTATGTTAGTATTGGTTGTGTCCGGGCCTTTGACTGTTACATACAAGTCATACATGATATTACTGGACATTCCAAATACTGGAATTTTCTCTAGAGGATTAAGATCTATTTGTGTGTGTTTTCAGCCGGATCTGCTGACAATTCGCCATCTCAGCTGGAGACGAATCGAGACCAGGGTCAAGGCATTGGTGCGAATGGCGGTGGCGGAGATCAGCTACGAGAGAACAACCGGCTGAATTCGTCACGACGTCCACAACAACAGCAGCAGCAGCAGAGATTTTATCCTTCTCAAGGGACAGAGTACACCAGCCGGAACCACGCACCACATGGAGACTATGGCTATCGAAACCAGAGCTATTCTCAATCGCCAGCCAACTACAACAGGAACCAGGGTTATGCAATGGAATACTCCAATAGAAACCAATATGGTAGGTAGTATTCCATGTAGCATGGCTATTGGCTATGTAGCAGAAAGCCAGCGTTAATCAAAGCACTTGTCATCTGTACAAAGAATCAGGGTTGCATGCTACAAAAAAATATACAAATGCATCTATAGGGCTCCTAACTATGTAGCAGAAATGAAGTTTATGTGCTCCAGCAGAACCAACAGTGAACAGTAGTGGCAAGTCACAAACTCATGTGCCAAACCACACTCTTCCACTGAATATTCACAAACTATGCAAGTAATGACTCAGAAAACATATATTCGACTTATCTGAGATCATCTGTCAGCAGTTAAGGACACTTGAGAAAGTATTGAAGGCGCTACATTTAAATATAACGTACTTGCACATGTGTACAAACCAATATTAAATGTAAAAAGAATTCTGTAAAAGGAATCCTGTAGAAGTAGTCCCATTCAAGTCAGGATGGGAAACATTACGTCAGGACTGCGTTTCAAACCAACTAAATATTAGCTTACAATACATGCTGCTTGTATTGCATAAATTTATGTTATTAATTTTACTGCTTCAACAACAAAAGATCCTTTATTAATTTCCCCAAAGATGTGCAGACAACATTATAATACTGTTTTTATGTTTTCCGCAGGAGTACCAAGAGGGCGTGGTGGACCTCGAGGAGGAGGCCGACCACAGAGGGGCCGGGGAAATGGAGGTCCGCGTGGAGAGGGTCTTCGATTTGAAGGGGAATTTGATTTTGAAAGTTCCAACGCCCAGTTTGACAAGGAGCAGATTGAAAAGGAACTTAAGGAGAAGCTGACCATAGGTACTGTTGCTTGTTATGTATAGATGGTTGTCTTTTATTCTCCAAGATTAGAAGAAATGTCCAAAGTTTGTAAATGAGACAGTAGGACAGAGTTTTGCAAAAGAGTTCGCACAGTTTATCAATGTGAATAGAGAACAGACTGCCTCGTGCAAATTGGGGGGGGCCTGCTCGCTCTCCTGTGTAAATTATTTACACTAACATGTACTTATTTTTATCCTTCATTCACATCATGAATTTAAATTATGCCTGACCACAATACCCGCTCAAAAGTTAGCCATGTCTGGGTGATAGAGATCAGTTTTCAAAGGCTTTTGAAAAGTGTATACAGAGTCCCAGGGCTGTTAAAAGAACATGCAGATCTGATGGAAGGTGTGACAACTGAAAGGGCATGATGATTTTTGATGTGTGTGCAGGGTTAGTAACAGATTCACCTTGAGATGCGGAACAAAGATATCCGTGACCAGCCAATCCTTTGATATGGCAGTGGATCTCCCATTAGTGGATGGGGGCATTACTCAACTGCTAAACACTGCACTTAACACTGTTAAACCCTTTTTGTTAAAACCTGGGTTAGCAAGGAGTTATGCGGACCGAAATTGTTTAAATATATCTCATGGTAGGATTTGAATTGATTACTGCAGATGCTGCTAGAGGTTCCTAGTTACTCAGTGATTGTTTTTTGTCGAGAGGCTCTAATAGATGATGGTTCTTTGATAGGTGAAAAGGGAGATGCGGAACATGAAGCTTCGGCAGACGAAGAGGAGGAAACAGAGGAGGAACAACCAGTCTTCTATGACAAGACAAAGTCATTCTTTGACAGCATCAGTTGTGAGGCACTGGATAAGAGTCGTGGGTAGGTCAAATGCCATTCTGTACCGTAGGTTAACAATTCATTCAGTAATCAATCAATCAAAATTTGTATAGCGCCACTTCAAGATACCTATTCAGATACTCTCCCCAAGATCAAGTATTAGGGTGACTGTACAATACACAACAGGTTGTATTTTAAGTACTGAAATTTGATACCGTTTTCTATGACTAGATACAGAGAATTTCTGAATATTTTGTTTACCTGATAAGTAATTGCCTCAAAAGTGTGTTGGTACTGCAGATTGTTAACTTTATGCTGTTCATTATTTTTGCAAAAATGTGAAGATTCACAGTTTTACTTGCTGTGAGTCTGCATTGGTTTCCAAGTTGCTTTTAGTATGCACTGTCTATCATCATTAAAGTGTTAAAAAGTCAAGGCATGAGTGTGTGTGTGTATGTGTATAAACACTGTATATACATGTATATAAAATTACAATATATATATTTATATATATATAATTCTATATGCAGATGTGTCTTTATACAGTACTATTAAAAACTCCCATTTTGCTTTTGGCACTGTTCTTTGCTGGGAGGCGTTGAATTTAAATATTTTTTTATACTGCGTCTGATTTCAGTAGTGGTGGTCGGCCAAACTGGAAAGAGGAGCGGAAGATGAATACGGAGACGTTTGGTGTCTCAGGCACATCCTATAACCGTCGTGGGGGCAGAGGTCGTGGAGGGCGTGGTTACTACGGAAGAGGGCGAGGATGGAGCTCAGGCTACCGAGGTATTCATCATGATTCAGTTGTGTGACACTGTGCTGCACCTACCATATTAGTTATTGCGTGATGACAATGAATTGCACAATAATCATTGCGATATGGTGACGATGAGGTTAAGGTTTATTCTGTTCAGATTCTATGTAAGAAACATGGAAGTGATGATGATGAATGATGATGGGGATGCACATAATTCCGTGTACACGATGAATTAATGATGGCGATGAGCTCTGATGTTGAGTAGATTTTAGTTGATTATGTTTATTCATTTATTCACGTGACGATTGATATTTTCAGTTCTGAAAATAATTCCCAATTATAATCGTGCTTGTGTTCGAACGTTCTAATTTTAGTTCTAATTTTATTCCAATGCTGAAAATCATTTCAGTTTCAGTTCTGATCACAAGTTCTAAAATAATTTCAGCACTAATTCAAGTTTGGCAATGACTTCAATTCTAATTCCGGTTTTGAAATGATTTCTGTTCTAATTCCAGTTCCGAAGATATATTTGACTTTTAAATTCAAATTTCACCTATCAAGCAAAAGTGGGATACACACATCAGCTGCCAGCCAGTTCCGACTTGTTGCTTGAACAGATGCCCTAAGCTTCAAATGTTTTTATTTAGTTTAAGAAACACTCTAATTTCTAAAGACATGGACTTTTATTGCATCACCTGAAAGTTACCAATCTGCACAGAGAAAAATCATCTCTAACAAATTAATTATCACAAATATTATCATTTGAAGTATAACAATTTCCATTGAAAAAATAATTCTTATTTCTATGAATATTTCCGTTCTCACTAGCACATTTCTGTTCTCATTTTGTTATTGTTCTCAAAATAATTCGGAACTTTTTATATTCCCATGAACAGAAATTCGAGAATTTGACTTCAAATTTCTATTTCCGTTAGCGAACTGCATGTGACTGAATCGACTAACATATTCACATCCAACGAGTGGCTTGGTTGGCACAAGCAAATGTCCAGTTATTTAGGTGATGAGATGGGTTGAATGGAGCTGGGAATAGATATAACCTTGGGTAAGATGATGTTGATGCTCATGATGAAATTGTTTTGGCAGATGATAGCATTTTTGACAGATGATAGATGACATTGGTGTTTGCAGGGGGCATGGGATACAGAGGGCAGTCTCGTAACCGAAATCAACAAGGAGGCTTTGAACAGAGCTTGTCTGGTATGGTAAGTTACTGGTTTAAGTACACGTTGTTCATCATCATTAAAGCGTTAAACAAAGTTGAGGTGTGTGTTTGATATATTGCACATCAGAATACATAAACTTATAAATGTGTTTTTTAACCCTTTTAAGTTATATAATAATGCCTTCACAATTGTTGGTTATTGTAAAACATAACCAGGAATTTGATCACTATTTAAGATCCTCTTAAAAGCAACGCATGACATTTAATATTTTAAAGCAGACTTGAAATTGAACAGTCGATTACTAATTCTTCAACACAGCTCTTGGCAGATACTAACCATTTTATATATTCTTAACGCAATTTAATATATCATGTGATCTGCAAATTTTTTGTCTTGACTCAGTAGCCCATATAGCATTTCATAAATGCACCAAGTTTCATGAACATTTATTTTCAAAGATGTACATATTTAAACTGTTCAGATAGGTTGGGAATTTTTTTTGGTTGGAAAAATGATATAAATGAACTGCATCTTTACATCTGCTCAATTCTAAATTTTAATTTTGAATCATTTTCAGACAATGGCTAGATCGTAAAGTGACTTGAAATGGACTAACTGCTTAGAATGACCTCCAATGAAACCAAGAATCACAAAGAGAACGGAATTCCAGTTAACTGTGTGTGCCGCTAGCTCCAGCTGCTGTTTCAGCTCTCTGACGTTTCAATAATTTGCTTGGTGCGACTATCCTTTACGAATTCTGAAGCGAAGTGGATTATTTGTGCAGACCCGTGTCTTGGAGTATTACAGTGCATAAGTAATTGAGGTGGCAGGAAGTTTATTAGCATTTCACCTGAGTAGCTGAACGCGTTACATAGTCAGGGAGCAGAAAATGTTTAGCAGGTTGTTAATTTGTAACACGAAGGCTTAGAACTGTTTGTGCAGCGTAAATCTTGGCATGAGTTACTGTAAAATTTAGTGAGAAACGGGTTTCTGTCTTCTTATTATAAATTCTATTTGGTAACTTTAGCTGCTGCGATGTCTGGGTTGTCAGACACCATGAAATTTTTCTTTTTAAAACTGGCGAATTTCATGACATTAAAAAATATGTTATTTAGTGCCATCCAATTGGTAAATTGATTGCCATTTGTTGCATCTGTGCTCCAATGAATATTCTATAAACCGACGGACTGTTTCTCTGTTGATGCCTGGTTGAGATGATTAATAAACTTGTAATGACTCTGCCTTGCTTTTCATCAGATAATTAAAGCAGCGTGTGTATTAGAGTGGCTCTTCATTGCAGCTACTCTACAACTGTTGCATTCACTTGTATGCAACTGTTGCATGTATGCTTTCCTGTTTTCTCTGTGAAAGACTGCCATTTGTCATCAGTGATGCGTATGGTTGTGCCTTTGTAAAACTACCTATCTTTTATGCTTGCTGGAAACTGACTTATATGATTTAGCTGAAAGAATCATCCAGCACTAGTAGATGCGCATCTCTACTTGGTGATAATTATATGCTCTGTGTTTCACTGAGTGATGTTCTCCATACACACAGTGGTCACCAAAGGTGTTACGGCTAAACTAACACTGGTTTTCTCATCAGTCTCTCATTCTTTAAAGTCTTTTCTCCCAGAGTTTCCATTAGTGCTTCTGAATCGTCAATAAAATACAGGCACTATAGAAATATATCTATAGAGAGCACAGTAGAAGTTTTTGTGGTGGCATTTAGTTGAGCATGAACCATGCGGAGAGTACAGGTTTGGGTCTGCCTTAAGATTCTTTGGTAGAGGCTTTGCTGACCAGTTATTACTATACACATGCATATATACATACTGTATGCACATTAGTATTGAGCATGTATACATAATAGACGGGAAACATACAAGGGTTCGTGTGAACCGAATTGACTGATGCTCTGCACCATTAGTGTAAACGATTAATCATTAGGTAGTGGTGCTCTTTAAATAATTTAGCGCTAGTATTCAAATTGTTTTGATGATTGATGTGAATTATTTTAAAGAAATGTTGCTGAATTGGTTTGAGTTGCAATTTTAGATATGTCTCAAAATGTTCAGGATCTTTTTGTGTGGCTGTTAGCTCAAAGAATACTTATGATGATTATCTAAAAGAATATTTTGAGCTTTTGTCGTTCTAGGTTGTGTTGCCATTATACTATCTTCACAAATTGTACCCTGTGATGTTACCTAACATGATTAAACTACTTTGCCTTGTCTCTGCTTTACTGGACAGTAAATCACCTTATCTAAGTTATCTTACTATATCTTGTTTTACCTTAAACGTTACATAATGTTACTTCGCAATGCCTCTTATTACTGTACTGTGCGATTTCCAACCTTTCATAAAGTTGCGAATGCTTCAAGCTGAACTATCTTCTGCTTGAATGAAATTTTTCCCTTTGTTTCACGTCTTCTGCTGTTTATGACTAGCTCAGCAAAAGCCTAGTGGTAGTATTTTCCATTTTCTAAGATGTAAGTAACCATAGTCAAAAGAGCTTCAAGAAATTGTGGACTTTAAAAAAAATTATGCGCTGTATTTGACTCGGTAGTAGGGACCTGTGAAACTTCAATATTCGATTCGAAAACGAATCGGGTGGCTGTATTTGATTTGAAGGTGGAGTCTTGATACTAAACATTTTCGAATCGTGAAGATTGTGATGTTTGCCCTTAACACGCGTTGTTGTAAACTAATTGTTTTAATTGCTTACTGCTTGTGGAATGGTTGTTGAATTGCTGCGCATGTATGCAACACGATAGGCAACAACTTATAACTCGTAAGTGACTACGACTGCAACAATGCAGCATCCATCTATTATCTATTATGGACAAGGATAAATTTATCTATTATGAACAATGAACTGACATCTAGTGGGCACAGGTTAGCAATGCAAATGGATGACTTTTTTGGCCGTTGGTGAGGTAGCGTCTGCACCTCACTTAAAAGTTCTACTATTATTCTGAATAAACCGATGATTGCATTATCCTAAGCTTGCTGTCTTACATTGTCATGCCTATGATATTGAGTGCACACTACTTACCATGCAGGGCATGGTGGTGTAGTGGGTATATTCGATGCCTTGCAGCCGGAGGGTTGCAGGTTCGAATCCACCTCAAGTCGCTGCGTAGGGACCTTGGGCAAGTCCTTCACTCGCAATTGCTCAGTGCTTCGACTTGAAACTCGGATGCAGTTTCCGCAATGTAGTCAGGAGCGCCTCTGAGTAGTGAGCTTGAAGGGGCACTATAACAGTGCTCATACAAACAAACTACAGGAATATCAAACTATTGGCCGCTGATTCAATTTGAATTAAAAATTGTACCTCGATTCGACTGAAAATTTGTGATTTGCAGGTCCCTACACAGTAGTTACAAAATGATTTCGAAAGCATATACATATGACTGCAGTTGGCAAGGTATTTACAGTGGTAGATTCAAGGGAATTTTAGTGGATTTTAGTTATTCCCTCAATTTGGTGAATGTGCTTACGAATTGTTTTAAAATTATGCTCATGCATAATAATTATTGGAGATTGTTCTATTGCATCATCATATTCTGGATTTGACCATGTTTTTTGGTAGTGCACTGATATGGGGAACTGTGATGTTTGAATGGTACACTTGACTAATGTATCAAAAGCAGATATACTGACCAGGGGCAGTCAATAAGTGCAACAAATATTATATACTTGTTGATCATTATAGCATTAATATATGTACTTGGAGACAATGTAATTTAGCTCTAGAATGCCTCATGATAAGTATCATTTTCATGTAATAAGCTTACATAAAAGTAGTGTTATCAGAAGTTTTCTTTTGACAATAGCCTGCATGGACTTGGTGCTTGTCCTTTGTTGGGTTGTCTGGGAGTAGGTTAATATTATCCTAGATTGTTTTTTGTATAGTGAACATGCGGTTTTAATGCAGGTTTGTTTACAGCAGGGATTTGGTTTCTGAAGGATATTATTGCATACTGTGACTTGTAACTCAGGTTTTCTTATACCTGTAGGACAGTGTAGGTAACTGAACACAAATATAGGAATGAACTGACCAAGCAGAAGTGTAGGATTGATTAAAGATGCTTAGTGATTACTGGCTAGTCAAACCTTAAAACCTAACCCTAATGACTAGTTTAAGCCAAAACTAAATAGTCCCCTGTGATACAAAGGAATTACATTTGAAGTTAGAAAATATGCAATGTAGTATGAATATACATATCTATTACTGAACTTGTATGTTCAGATAGACAGGTATATACTATCTGAATAGCGGGGCTTTGTGTGGTTTGGTGGTGACTGGTGTGGCTGATCTTTCTCTGAGCAGCTTATAGTGACAATACCAGGATGACCTGACCAGTGTTATGTTCTGAATTTGTCCACTTGTGTAAGGCTACTGGTATGCAGTGATAGATGACTTGAATGCCATCTTCAACTTAAGTCTGCAGCACATCTCTTCACTCTTCTCCTTCTACTCATGTCTATTTTCTTTATCTGATTGCCTCTTGAAAGTGATTTATCATATACACAGGGACTGGTTGCTAGGGACTGGAGTAGGGATAGGACTAGTTGCTATGGACCAGAGGAGAGATGGGTAGAATGTAAAAAAACACTCCATTCAGTTTGTTTCTGTTTAGGTTTGAAACGAGTAGTAATACTATTATCATTGGCCAGTTTCTTGTGTCAATGAAGTACTTTGCCGTATTATTCAAACTATGTGACACAGTTTCTGATAAAAAAAGATGGCCAGCAACAGTACACTGTTGGTGTTTTTCACATCATTATTATATGAATTTGATCTTAAGTACACAATGACAACATAACATCTGCACACCTGGACTGTGACTGAAATCAGGAGCTTTGCTTTGTTATTTTTGTTGGTCTACACTGTATTGCAGAGCACAGTTGTGAAAGCTGTTGTCAAGGATATAAAAGGTAAATAATTAAAGGGGAAGTAAAAGCAAACCATAATAAATTATTATACATGTGGCTATAATAGACCAGTCAGTTTATCAGACCAGAGGGGTGTAGATGGTACAGTCATGTGATGAGAAGAGAGGGGAAACTGCATATAAAGAATTGACAGCAGAGGTCCTGCAGATGCTGCAATTGAGGATGGCAGGAGATGAACTGGGAGATCCTGGTGACAACAAGAAGTATCTGTATGGCTGACCACTCTGGGATGGGAGGGATTCCATTCACCCACGAAGAAGAGATAGGCCGGCCAGTTTAACTGGTGCTGTGCAAGATTTTGAAGAATTATTAAGGAAAATGGATAGGAACACTTGAATAAGCTGACATCATAAAATGGCAGATGACATGGATTTACAAGTGGTCATGCTTGACAAATTTGTTAGGACTTGTAGGTGTAATATATATATAGACAGTGTGAGAATTGTGGAAAAATAACTGGGGGGTTGGACCGTTATCCACTTGGAATTGGGGGGTAAAAACAGACTTTACTATGGGGCTCTAAGAAAGACTGGGTGTTGAAACCCCCAACCCCCGGCAATTCTCACCCTGTATATAGATATTGCCAAGGCTGATTATTAGGTTTAAAAAAGGTGGGCATAAGTGATTTAGAGGAGCTATGAAAATATGTATATGCGAACAAGGCTTTATTTACATTGGATCCAGTTTAAGTATTAAACTAGCCTCAATTTAGTCAATCAGAAACAACAAAATCAATTGCTACCTGATGTGAAAGAAACTTAATATTTGGACAGCATGTGACAGTATGCAATTTTACAACAGCATATAATTTAGGCTGATTGTGATTAATATCCTAAATTTAACTTTGATTATTCAATTAAATTATTAATTTGGCATATGTTATGAAAGTGTTAAAAAAACATTTAAAATGTAATTGCTGAGTCAGTTACCACTTTTCTCTAAAAAATACTTCTAGTAAAACTGCTTAGGCCAAAAAATAATAATGTTGTGTTTCCGGTAACCCGACCGACCATCTTTCATTGCCGCGACTCAAATAAATTTTTTTTAAATTTTATTGAAAAAAAAATTTAATGAAAAAAAAATTTTTTTAAATGTTTTTAAATTTTTTTCAAAATTTTTTATTGACATAATATGGTGAAATTGCCTTCCGTATAGAGTTGGATCTTAGGCCAAAAAATATTGTGTTTCCGGTAACCCGACCGACTCACTTTTATTGCCGCGACTCGGAAAATTTTGTGTAAATTTTTTTATTTACAGTGACATTGCCTTAGAGTTTCACGCCTCCCTAACTACTTCCTGGTTGCCAGTCTTGAGAAACCTCTAGCCTTATCATTCTCACTTGAGCCACCTCTAACGGTGACTAGGGAAAATAAATCTAGCAACCTCTAGGTGTAACTAGTCACTGGCTCGGCCAGTCTGGAACGACCCCTAGCAGTGATGTTTTGTTCGCACTCATCTTCCCCTTCCCTTCCCACTTTATCCTACCAGAAAAGATGTCAACAAAATGAAATTAATAGAATTGTTTTCTAGAGCAATTTTAGGTACAGACAGTCAGGAAATAGGCAGTTTATACTTGCTTAGAACACGTACTTTGTTGCAACGTGTACCTTTATGCAAAAAAGAGTAGTTGGGTATAATTTTTTGGATAGTCACTGTATAAAAATATTTTACCAAAATAAAATAAAAAAATCTACCTACCCAATTTTTTAGAGCTCTGTTACCGGAAACACAACATTAATTTTTTTTGCCTTATTCACTTTGTTGCAAGGAGGACAGTTAATTGTTTCGTCATATTTGACTTTTTGATCAGCATTTACCTCGAGCGCAAAATTGCCGCTTAAGGATCCTTTTAGATGTGTCATGTTACCATTGTTCACCGTGATGCTTACTCCTGAAATGGACATCATGAAAAAAGGTAATAGATCAATATCAATATCCCTAGGCACAGTGCCCGTAGGAGTCCGACGCCACTCTCTGTCTGAGTCTGTCTCGCGTCATGTTACCCAGCTTCAACCGGTCCGGTCAGCAGGTCTGCCCCATACCATTAACATCTTGAAGCAGCTGGACCACCTTATCTGATTGAAGAGAATATGGGAGAGAGGCATGAAGGACAACTGGGTCAATGCCCGTATGTGTCCCATGCTCTCTTCTCCGACTCTCTCCACCAGTCTGTCCTGACCGACCTGTGCATGCCTGCTCCACATCATGACACCTTGGAGCATCTGGGCCGCTATGTCACTTGTGTAGTGGTTTTTGCGGATTTCAATCGTCTGGGTCTTTTACTGCCAGTGTATCGCCACCCATCTGGCAAACCTTCCTCCTTTTGTCCGGGCTTAGGACCGGCACAGGGAAGTTGTTGGTTCCCTGTGGCGGAGGATGGATGCAGTTTAACGTCATGCCCAGGACCATAGTCCTAATAGAACAAGCTTAAGATAATCGATTAATGTTTGTAACAATTAATCATTAAACTTCGCAGCCATAATCTAATTAGATACTGTGGTTTCTTGGCAATATAATTAACAAATCTGCAATTGTGAAAACAGACTGATTCTTCTTTGGATTAGGTCTATTTAGATTGATTATTTTTAGGCTTTTAAATATGCAACGCAAAATGTGACAGTCCATTATTATCAATTGTGACTAAACAATTATACAATCTATCTTCAGGAGACACTCCTCAGCAGTGCCCCTGACCTAACAACACAAGATCACAGTATAATTGTAGTACCATCTTCAACCACATGACCACAAAGAAAGGTCAAGATGCCAACACGCAATGTATTTAAGCAATTTCTATACACTTGATTTCTTAACCTTTTCTCACACAAAAATCAGTAACTAACTACATGTATTCATTTCTGATTTTAAAAAATCAACAAGTGTGCAGTTATGTAAACAAGCTGTTCTCAACTTCTCATGTTAACAATATTCAACTCTATGCAGTAATCACATACTTTTATAAATAGTGCTCCTCTTTCTGAATCAGTGTGTCTGAAATTGCACCTCAGTAATACATCAGTAGCAACGAGAAATATGATAATATAACAGAACCAATCTGAAACTAGACATCAAAAGAAAATAATGGGATAAAACAGTCATGAAATACTTCCGTATGAAGGAGTCATTACAAGTTAATCTATCCATCACCAAAACATTGAGTTTTGTTTAAAAGTATACACTGTGCTTATTGGCCTCTACATGCTTGGGCATGATATTTTTTGATAAATTTAGTTCTCTCTGCATTGTTTGCTTTTGCTCTTAATGACATTTAACATCATATGTACTGGCACAGGTTGTACTTTCGTGAGGTACATATAGTATATGTGTAAATACATCCACACATACAATGACACAGCTATTCATAGTTTGAAAAGAAAAATTTCAGACTTTGACCCACCCCACCCGAGGAGCTCAAGTGATTAAACTTAGCCAAAAGGCCAAACATGTTAACCCTCACAGTTCAGCCTCTCTAGTTGCTAGACATGTAAACTTTATACTAATCCCAAGGTTAATTGAAAATCTATGGGCATATTAACCAAATGTTTTTAAAAAGTATCCACAAAATTAACCCTTTAACTGTCTTTAGTTCTCAAAAATAACCAAGAACGTCATCAGAAGTTTAAGCAGCAGTGGCTCTAAGCCCACAGTTGATTACACAGAAAAACAATCATAACATTTATTGTGTACACACTGACCATGATTGCTCAGCACAGAAAAACAATCATAAAATTTATTGTGTACACACTGACCAACCATGATGTCTAAGCATTTAAAGGTTAAGAAATATGTAGTTAATAAGTTCATACAGCGCTTTCAATTACCTGTCTTACATATTGTAATTGTAAATTTATAAACATACATCTATCAATATTATTACACGTATATCACTAGGTGACACAGAACCTAAGACGAAAGGTGCAAATTGCATAGTTTATATATTCTCGAAGGATGATGGTGTCTTTTGTAAGTGAATGGTTTGCACAGCAGCAAGACAGGGCACAACATTTGAAAGATGCTTTAGAAAATGTAACTGTGATCTGAGGCCAGCTTCTGCTTTAACTGTCAGAATATAACTGTAACCTAAACACTGGCAGCTAGAAAGCAATGCTTGGTATAAGCTTCAAACGATGACTGTGCTGCAAGCAAAGCTCAAGCTTGCTATATTGGGTATGCTATGAAGTTCAAACCATACAATGACTTTCAAAAACAACATCCAAATCATTAGGTAATTCACGGCATAAATCTAACAACTTTCTAGAAGGGATAAAAGGTTAGTATTGTCATTACATGCATTCTTGGACGGAGTTTATCAGGGGAACGGAAACCAAACTACGCCCATGCATGCATTCTAAACTACTATTACTGGTATTCAGAATTAGCTAGCACCACTGTCCAATTATTATGCAACAAGTAATGACTCTCAGCAGCTTTTCATGGACTCATTGTCCATCAATAATGACACACCAATGTGCACGTAACTCCTGATGATTTATCAAAATGAAAGAGAAACAACAGCAAAATTTATGTGACCCGATAAATACAATAAGTAGAGGAGCTGCTCACTTCCCTTTCATACAATCCTTAGCCAGCATTCAACGAACTACAAGATCCTAGTCACATAGCATAACTTGCCATTTACATTGCCCTTCGTCATAACAAGAAGTCGAGCCCACAACCGTATATACATGCTCATCAATCAAGTGCGTCGCAAACAGACTATCGCGGCTAGTGCCATATACAAAGGCCAACAGCATAATATTTTTAGTAATATATACAAATATCATAACTAACACAAACTGTTGACCTTTGTACCCAATATGGTAATAATTATCTAATAATAAAACATTGAGGGGGAACTATGGCTACATCATTTTCCTAGCCTCTGCATATGAACATGGGCAGCCAATCCTCTCTCTGGCTGCAGGTTCTTAGTTATTATGCACAAGTGGGTAGGAAGAGCCTGCAGTGATAAAATACAATTATATGCATTCATTTCATAGTCAAGTAGGCCTATGCTAGCTGAACATAACTTTTCAAGTATCTCTTTGTCCTGACAGCAATGAAACCCAAAAGGTCGCCACCATGCCTATAAAGAATTAGCCATACATCAGTTCTTAGTCTTCGCATGCAAACCTGTGCCCTTCCTGGATGTCTGTTCTTCCTACCACAGAATGTATGTATGTGCACTTGCTCTAGCACCTCTTCAAGATTTCTACTCAGAAGCGCTCCTCACTACAGCACGGTGTCAGTGATTTCCCAGTAACCCGAGCATTATTAGCCCACAGATGAACTTAATGCTCGTGCAGTTTTAGCACTTCTGAGACAGGCACTTTGACGTGCTATAATTAAGCGTCTTCAGTCATACGTAGCTACAGACGCACAATGCAGAGGTAGATCATTTGTTGTGCTATGAGGACTTCATCAAACTCCTTATATTACTTTGCTTAACAGCACTATTCAATGCAAGGAATGAATCTTGCAAACTTTATGTACATTGGGGCAAGTATGGTTCAAGTGCTCAAACTATTGGCCATAGTATCATATTTATATCAAACTGAATCAGGAAATTGATGTCCATTTTAAACACATAAATTAAATAAGATAATCAATTTGGCCATTCACTTTCATCACTGTAATGGAGCACACATGCAATCTTAAGTGATGACTTGCTGGTATGAAATACCAAACCCTTCATTTTCTTGACTTCTGCACATGTCGTCAGGTCACTTCAGGTGGCATGTGTGGCATCCAAAGGAGTTTCTGTAGACAATTTTAGATGCATTAGAGGAATAAATATTTGAATCCACAATCTCTTAAAATGCAGGATAGCATGCAAATCAATAGAGTACTGCACCAACCACACACTTTGCTGTAATGTAACAAAATGTTAAAATGTATATATATATATGAAGCACATCATTTCAGAGAAAAGCAGATTAATGACACTAAGCCGACATTTGGAAGCGCTTCATCTCCACCCAAATCCTCACCATTTGAGCTTTCAGCACAACAAGACTCTAAGGTCTTGGAGCATTTGTGGGACTTACAATCACTAGCCTTTTATTTGTGCCAACTACCCAAATAACTGGAAATTTATCGTTCACGGTTTAAAATTTCAGAAGGTAAAGTTCTGACAAAAGTGAATCAATCGTCAAATTGTTCCCATTTCTCCAATGAAGTGAGCTCTGGCGTGGTGTGCGACCTGCCTGTCCGCTGAAGTGGCTGCAGTGGCCAACAATTGGACGCATTTGGTTCAGTAACGTGATGTGTGTGACCTTGAAGCGTCTGGAATTTGTCATCTGAGCTGGTCTGTGATTTGTGTACAACATTCCTTTTGTGCATTTCACCTGTTTGCGCAGATCTCGGTCGCATTGTCAAAGGCGTCTGCATTGTGGACATCTTTGTCGTCAGCGTTGAAGTTGCATCAGGCTGTAAGATAGGCATCCCACTGCCAGACAATGGAACCAACGGTGCCTGCGAAATGCCCAGATGCAGCTTAGAGCTCCCTGGTTGTATCAGCGACAACTGGTTACTGCCTTGTTGCATGAGTGGCATCTTTGAGATGCCTGGCTGAGCAGCTGGCACCTGGGAGATTCCTGGTTGTATAGATGTCATCTGAGATCCACCTGGTTGCATCTGTGACCAATGGCTGATGCCTGGTTGCATAAGAGGAACCTCTGAGACGAATGACCGAGCAGTTGGCAACTGGGGGTTGCCTGGTTGAAACACTTGACTAACACCTGACTGGGCTGCTGGCATCTGGGAAATTCCAGATTGGAACATTGGCATTTGTGAGATGTTTGATCGTGCAAGTCCCATTTGGGAGATTTCAGGTTGTCTGAATGGCATTTGAGAGGTGACTGGTCTGCCAAGCAGCATCCTAGAAATTCCTGGCATCTGGGACGTGTTATTCCATTGTTGATGCTGTACAGGCATATTAAAAATTCCAGACTGACTTGGCATTTGAGAGACACTCAACTGCGCCACAGGCATCTGTGACATTCCTCGTGGCTGAAGTGGCACCTGGCACATGTCCCACTGTGCGTCCGTTGGTGGCATCTTGGTGATGCTGGGCTGGATAGAGTTCTTCTGCATACTATTATCATCCAAGCCAAGAGATAACAGGAATTCCTCAACAAGAGATGTCTCTTTTGAAGGTAAGGTCATGTTTGATATTGAGGCTGATGTAGAATCCAAAGGATCAGCCAATTTTGTTTTTGAAGCTTCTGGAAGGCAAACTGCCTTTCCTGCTGGAGCTGAACTACCATCCAGCACATCACACTTTGAGCTCACACCATCATTGTAATAAAACTTTGTTCTTCGTGAGTCTTGACCAAAACCAGACAGTGCGCCTACATTGGACTTCGCTTTCTGCTTGATGCTGGTGGCCATTTTTTCTGTTATTGGATCTTTTCCAGTTAAACGCTGCATCTCCCTACGAATAGACTCAAATTTCATTCGAACTGCTTCATAACTGTTTCGTTGAAGAGCATCCATCCATTCACGGCATTGTTGCATCGTCTGTCCGCTGAAGTAGTGCTTCCTGCCGTCTTCTCCCGCGAAGGTGATCGTAAAAACAAACGGTCGGTCAGAAATTAGTTCCAGTTCAACCGAGAACTGGGCAAGCACAAAAACTCCCAAAGGTTCGTGGTCGGCAATCGATCCAAACTCGTTCGTCCGAAAATAAAACAGAAGGTTACCCTGAAGTCGGAACCACCGCTCCTTATAGCCGCCTTTTGACGACCGGTATTGGAGTCGGCCTTCTCGGTCTGGGAGGCGTGATTGGGCGGTGTGCCTTAGGGCAACTTCGTTAAAATGAAATTTCATGTCTTACAGTCCATATAACGCCTAAAGAACGCCTAAACACAGCAGACTGTTTACACTAAAGTACCATAATGAGGTCGTCGAAGCGTATAAATGGCACTAATTAACTAGATTTGTTAATAATGTAAGAACGTTTCTGTTATTCATACAGGCCTAGTACAGTCAGTTTACAGTCACTTTCCCATACGTGACTCGTCAGCCATTTTTAGAACTGGACGATATTATATAGCGCAACTATTTCCAAGCAAACTTCAATCTAAATTATTTTTCTAAATGTAAACATTTTCTATAGAGACCACATTGCAGTATTCACGTGGTCAGCCCTACAAAATCTCATTGACTGAAAGTTGCTTGAGCTGCTGTTCCACTGCAGATCTCGAATCATAGGCCCCTATCTTTTACCTGGGACTAATTAATATCGATATTAGTATCGATAATACCGGTATTAATATCGATATTATTTAGATCTGTTTGATATTTTTGGGATGAATAAACAAGTTGAAGTTGAATTAGGGTAGCCTGGATTATGTGAATAATCGATGATAACTTTTATGCATTTTAATAAAAATAATAATAGTTTTATATAGCTATCCTGTCATATGTTCATTCGTTAGTCTCGTTAATGGTTTAGACCCCAATCTTAAAGTGTCCAGAGACCTCTGGGCCATGGCTAAGTTGCTACCGAATTTTATGCAGGCCTACCGGTAGGCCTATTGCACAAACCTTGTCTTGTCGATCGTCGGGCGTCTTAGCCTACTATCCCAAAGAAAATCCAGGAACAAAAAATCCTATTGACAGAGAGGCCAAACAATTAACGTAGAGTCATAAGACGACGCAGAATCGTTGATTTAGATCAGTGAAATTTAGAAATGTCAAACCATTAGGGGCCGTCCATAAAGTACGTCACGCTATTTTGGACCATTTTTGACCCCCGTCCCCCCTGTCACAAACTGTCACAAATCTCGGACCCCCCCTAAAGTACGTCACACTTTCGAACAATTTTTTTTAAAACAGCCATTTACCTAACCCTCTAAACCCTAGGATACTATCCCTAATCCCTCTGATAGTGACGTGTGTCCCTAAATTACGCTTTGATAGTGACGGGAAATCAACTTTTATCCCACCAGGCCGGGTTTTAGACACGCGCCTGGCCGCGGGCCGGGTCGGATTTTAGGTACTAAGAACAAAAAAATAAACAAGAATTTAAAAAATAAACGTGTGACGTCACACATGGCCTGACCCCCTCCCCCCGTCACAAACTGTCACACTTTCTTACACCCCTCCCCCCCTGGAGTGTGACGTACTTTATGGACGGCCCCTTAGAAACGAAAAAGCATTCATTGTCAACGTCTTCATTCATTAGAAATTTTAGCAATTTGAAATAGATTCGCTATTCTAACTTTAAAGATATCGTAATCGTAATCTCCTAATTTCTAAAGCGCCACTGGAAAGCCAAGTGCGGGGCACCGGCTTATTCACGAGCGCTGCGTTGTGTTAGGAGGGTTGTCCGTGAGAGTAGTCCGTGGTGGTCCGGGTCGAGTTACCATAGGATCAGGATCAAATGCGTTGAGTCAAAAGGGTTGTCCGTAAGAGTAGTCCATGGTGGTCCGGGTCGAGGTACCGATGATCAGAGGTGTGGAACAGCTACTAAGGTGGGTGTCGTCTGAGCCGGGAATTGGAGGGTGGGGCATAGATTGAGTATTCGCATATTACGAATATTAAAATTTTCAAATATTCACGAATATTAACGAATATTAAAACTGCCAACGAATATTATATTCGTAAAATATTATGCACTTTCATGAAATTCTTTATTATTAAATTTTATTTTGTTATTTATGAAAATGTTTAACTTTTACTGAATGAATTGTACAAAATTGAGTTAGCCTATACGCATAGGCCTATATCACTAAGTTACAATAACTTTAATAGATTTATTGCTAAAAACTTCCAGGTCTCTGCTGGGTCTGGCCAATATAATGTGGCCATGCAGCATTCATAGGTCTATCACATTCGATAGTTAATGTTAGTCACTTTGTCTGACTTCTAACGATCCTCACTTGCTGAAAAGAGACAAAGCCACCGATGGCAATTGGCAAGTAGCAGCAATAGTAGGCTAAATTATAAATAAACTTTAAATGCCTATAATAGCAACTGCAAATTGATAAAGTACGGTAGTCTTATATCAGTGTAGCAGAATGAGTAGGCCTAAATATAAATGTCAACGCAGGACATAATAGTGCCAGATTACAAGCAAAAATTATCCCGATCTCAGCATATTAAGCGCCTCGCATATTTTAATTCAGCCTTGCCCTGAATGCGAGTGAATGTCATGGAGACATACAGAAACTTAAACTGCTTTACCGGGCAACATTGCGGTTTCGATGGTTCACTTTAATCCGCTAACGAATATTTACGAATATTTACGAATATTTACGAATATTAAAAAATCCTAATATTCACGAATATTTACGAATATTAAACCCAAAAGTCACGAATACTCAATCTATGGGGTGGGGGATCAGATGAAACAGGATAAGAGTTCTTGAACAGGAGTGTCTTTACTTTCGAGTGAAAGGCCCGAGGTGTGATGGATAGAGGAGCCTGAGGAAGGTGATGGTGTGTGATTTGTAATGATGGGGGAGGGGAGGGGAGATATAGACATAGCCTACTGACGATTGCATGTTGTGTCGCCAAATGTGGTTACACGTTTAGTTGTGTCGCGCGCAAAAAGGTTAATGTGGTTAATTTTATGCGAGATTATTGTAGGCCTGGCCTAAGTAGGCCTATGCTACGTAATCTTTGAGCGGCCCCTATGTTTTTGCGTGGAACGAATGAACGATCCTCACTGAATAAAGATGGCGGCCTCGGAGTGCGATATGTCGCGTAGGACTCTGTACGAATATGTGGACAAATTGACGAAATATGATGAAATGGCAAAAGCTTATGACGAATTGACAAATGAAGAGGTGATATCATACTTTTATAATTATGTGCCTTTTACATGTTGACGGTTATTATGAAACTTTACAATCCTGGGGCGGCGGCTACTTTAAATGGAATGGATTATACCGTATAAATATTGTTTTTTTGCTCCTCGCATTCACCGTTTTGCCCGAGACTGTTATGTTAAAGCTGCGTGAGACGCCGTGAGTTTCGCACAACTGGCGTTCACTTGCTCCTAATGCCCACCACCATCCAAGTCCATTCTTTCATTGCAGCTTACCTTGACTTTTTCTCGTCAATCTACTCTGGCCTCCCATCCAATCGAATAGTGTGCCTGGATCGAGTCTCACTCGCTTCTACAGCACGCATCATTGGACAATTCCTAAATTTGGTTATGTCTCCAGCTACTTGCCGGAGTAATTACACTGGCAACTGCCCAGCAGTGCATTGAGTATAGGATTTCTGCTCTGGTTCGACAATGTCAGAGCTCTTGGTGATACCCCGACTTCCTGTGAGAGCTCTGTTGCTCCATGGGTATCCAAGGCCACCACCGCTCCATTCTGCACAGAAGTGAGTGCTCTTGTTTCATTCGCACAAGTTGCAACTATGCAGAATCAAGCCAAGTTTCCGTGGTGGGCCAAGTTGTCTGAAATAGGCTCCCACAGGAACTACGTCTACCGACTCTACTTCACAAGGCTCTTACTGCGGTTTATTCAACTTGAAAAGTTCTATGTTTTTTGCATGCTAGAGTTGAGTGCGCTTCTGATTGACTGGCTGGTTGCTTAGACAATTATCATGCAAACTGAGTCTGGATGTTTGACTGGCTGGCTGGATTGTTTGTCGGCTGACTGACTGGGGATTGAATGTATAGCTTGCTGACTGATTTGCCTTAGTGACTTTGTATAAGCGATTGGATGAGCAGCTTTTTTGCTTGATTTGTTGTTTTAGGAGCATGTTAGTAAAGATCTGGAAGTTCTTGTCCAGAGACAGGCAGCCCTGGAAGCAAAGATGCAAACGTTACAATCCATGCTGTATGGCTAAATATTATGACTTATCATAGTACTACCACATACAATAATGAGCTGTAGAGTTGTCAAAACTTTGGTTAACTATGACCCCAGTTCCCAAGTGTAAGCTACCCATCACCTCATCATTGGATGATAAATTAATCGTCAAACAGGCCACATTGGAGTCACATACACAGTTAGGCAGTATCTGTACCCATGAACCAATGTACCCGTTGGTTATGATATCTTTCAGCCTACCAGTGGTCCGGCACTCATATGGGGCAGTTATTTAAACTGACTCCTAGAAAGTAATTAAATTTTTAATTCTATATGTTGACTGATTTTTCTATTGACTGTAACCTGATTCATCCTACCTTGTTGCTTTACGTACTGCAAATAACTGCACAGCATTATTCTGTTTGCTTGTGATTAGTCAAAACAATCTGCGTAAAATAATTGCTGTGCATTTTTGGCTGAGTTTCATTTATCTGGTCAGAGTTCCAACCTTGATCAGTCAGTGCCTCAGTCTCTGGGGTTGAAAGGTCTAAAGCTATTGGTTTTGGTACCATGTCACCTGCACCATGTAGTGGTGCCAGAGCAGCCAGACTACAATACAATTTCATTGTTTTGTTATTAGTCCAAATCTGCAGCTTGTTCAGAATGACTCCAAGCAACTTGCTGGAATGATTTCGTTTACATCAACTTTGGCAGAAAACGTGAGCAGCAAAGTGCGTCAGCTCGATCTTGCAAAGGTAAGTAAAATTAATGTGCAGTTGAGTCAGTCCGTTTGAATTTACATCTGAAGTAAATTATTTACATTTATCGAATTCATCTAGTTAGGGCAAGGCTACTGATCCATGGTGTGATGTATATATTATGGCATTGAGGAGCGCTGTATTGCCTGACAGAAAAGAAAAACTCACCAATTTATTGGTGAACTGTGTAGCCAGTAACCCATTGCATTGATTTCTTGAATTTTGTGTTTCATTGCGCAAGAGCCCTTTTAAGCATAAGCTAAACAAACCATGTTTCTTTTCTATAGGCAATTCAGATCAACAACCTTATATTATGATTGACCTGTCACAAACTCAGGGTTGCTTTCAAAGTCCAGGGATGCCTTGGAGTGTGGGTGATTTCACAAGTGTTCTCAACTAAACCCCAGAAAAAGAATGCTTGGATAGGTTTGGTTCCCAGATTATAGCAAGAGGCTCAAGAGCAGACACTGCAACTTTGACATCATTATCAACTTCAGCAGCAGCAATCTTCCACAGAATATACATTATTCAAGAGAGATTGCCTAAGACATCTTCAACTTGAATGAGAATCACCCTTTGTTCTTTTACTTAACCATTTTTTAATGCATTTTGATGTTCTTGAAAGGTGTGATATAAATAGCCATTGACTGCCATATGCATACATAATTACATACATAATTATGTACTGTCGTACATACCGACATATATACTGACATGCATACATACATGCATGCAATCATCAACATAAGCTTAGTTTTGCAAACTTTGAGGTGAAATTTCTATGTCTGGTGAAAGTATGAGTGCCACTTGCCACTATGATGTGCATGCACTGATATGGAGCACCTTTAAAGAACCACTAAAAATGCTGAATTTTTTACTGGTCTAAAAGGATGCAACTCCTGTGAATCACACCATGAGCTGTTTTAAACTTAACTGGCAAATTTCAGTGGAAGGTACTGTACACAGTGTCTTTTTGTACAGTGTCCTGATGCATTTGATGACCTGTTGTAGAGTCGTGTAACACTTTGTACGCAGAGAGTGAAGGACATCTTGGATCTGAAATTATGTACGGATGGTGTTCAAACAGCTCTTCAGGACGAGGACTATGAAAAGGTGCAAGGAAATATTTTTAGAAAATATGCTGAAAGATACAGACAAATATTTATGATAAACAATGTAGTCGTTAACTTCTGTTTTTATCTGTTATGTACAAATTAAATATTGAAGGACTTTCAATTCTTGACATTCTTTTTAGCATTTCAGTCCCTTGGAACTGCAAAAAATTTGTTTTGCAGCTGATTTGGGTCTTGGCAACGAGTTATCCTTTAGTGCGTCATATTTTAGTGTGATGCATCCTGATGTGTTATTTTAATGAGATGTATCTTGGCATAGTGCTGTTTCAATATGTGGCATTTTGCCAGGTTGCATTCGAATGTTGTTTCATAACATTAAATGTTTTACGTTGTGACAGGCTGCCGCACTTATTCACAGATTTCAGCTGCTCGATGAAAATGACTTGCGAATGAGTGCAGATGCTAATGAAGGTATGTATGCATGTGAGCATTTGATCATTTATGCAGCACTTGGTTAAGAACGTCTCCAAGGGGCTGTAGAGGGAATTGCAAAGTAATTTTTACCAGGAATTAATCATGAAGTCATGGGTTGTACCATGGTTGCCTATTGGTTTCCTGCCTATGTTGCAATTCAGTGGGTTGGTTCAAAACTTGTCTGCAATGCTATATGTGTATCTTTTGTAGCTGCATTGCTTTTGATGAATTTGTCCAATGAATGAATGAATGAATGAACTTGTTTATTGCACACACACACACAAGTCAAATAGTATAAACAAGCCTCAACAAACATAGTGCAAAAGGAATCAGGAAAAAGCTAACAGCTTATATAACCCTGACCCCTAGCTCCAAGACTATTTTTAGTGCAAGTCAGTATTAATACTTAACTAAGACTTAATTAATACTTAATTAATACTTAATTAATTAGAACATAACTGAAAGTAATAGGGATAAACATACAATGCAATAATGATAATAATAATAATAATAATAATAAAATTGTAATATTAAATCATATTAATAAAATCATATTAATAAATGGTAATAATAATATTACTAAAATAATAATAATAATAAATAATAGAAACAGCATATTATTGCAGCAGTAAATCCTCACAGTCTACAAAGGATTAGAGACTCGGAAACATCATAATAAACAGTCAAGATACTAACATACAATGTCTAGATTGCTGCAAGATAAATGCAGGTATAAAGAAAGACCAAAGTTAATCAACATATGCAATAGTTTGAAAACAAAGTCTTTTTAACATTTTTCTTGAAGGCACATACACTATTTTCCCTCTTCACATCATCTGACAGAGAGTTCCATAAACGGGGACCTAGAATTCGGAAGCTATTATTATATCAATATTAGTTGATGTGATCGAAAACACTTGCAATATTCTGTTACGAAAATGTTATTGTATGCATCGTATAATTAATATGTAATTGTGCTGTTGACAGCTATGCATCTGTATAATCTATATGTGTAATTGTGTATGATATTCATTCCAGTTTCTTGTTATTTCTTTTTCTTCTGTACCAGTAGAATGGCGATGCATTATTTCATACAATGTATTTAAATTCAAAGTGTTAATTATGCTTTGTTTGTGGAAAATATTTTGCATGACACACTGCAGTTTTAAAGTTTAGAAAAACAAAACTAGAGAATGCCATAATGAAATTTTGTGCAAGAAATTAAGTGACCCTGTTATCAAAACTTGACCTTGCTCGTCGAACCTTTGTTGCCTACTAATATTTTACTTTGGTAAAACTGCAAAAGCAGTGCAAATGTCAATTGTTATTGGTGTTCAGTCGAGTTGAATCAATTGAAGTTTATTTGTAGGTAGTACTTTAGACATGTCTTTCAAGCTCCTGAATGAGGCGCAGACGAAACTCAAGACAATCATTCACAATAAGTTTGACGCTGCTGTTCGTTCGGCCGATGCAGCCTCCGTCGAACGATTCTTCAAGACATTCCCTCTTATCGGAGAACGTGATGCTGGACTTGTCAAGTTCTCCAAGTACCTTTGTTCTCAGGTTGTATATCAAGCATTTACCCTAGAACAGAAAATACGTTTAGTATTGTAATTGTAATTGAACTTTTATAAAGCGCCGCTCACAGATTCAGTATGTGTGCATGCATATCTTTTTTAACACCTTTGAAGTACCTATCAAAGTACTGAAGCATGGCTAGAAGTTTAGATAGGTTGCGTGCAACAGAAAACTGTTCCATAAAAATGGTCCAGTGAGCATTTTCTGTTGGGAAGCGTAAGCCTACTCATTTGTGTGTTGTGGTCATGTTTGCACCTCAGCCTAGTGATCATTCAGCCTTTAGACCACATCAGTTAGTTTCTGCACAGGTGTGTTTACAAAGTCATTTGCCATCTCCTTTTGCTGATAGCTAGAGTAAAAAGCATCTGAATGAACCAAATGTGTTGTTGATTGATGACTTGAGGAATTACAAATTTGGATTGACAGAAGGATGATGGCGAATTATACTGCCATATTGATTAATAGCTTTGCTCTTGAGAAACATTCTGATTGATGTTGTCTTGTTGATTGGCAGCTAAGTGATACATCAGATAAGAACTTGAAGTTGGCGCTGGCGATGGGTCCAGACGACAAGAGAGCAAACGTCATCTACGCTGATACTGTGACTCTTCTGTTTGAGTCGATCGCTCGAACCATCGAAATCCACCAGCCTCTCGTAGAAACGTACTATGGTATGTGCCACCTTTTCACGGTTTAAGTGCTTCTGAGTAGAGAGAGACCTTGAAGATGTGCCTTATAAAGTTCTGCTAGATGATTAATTAAGTACATAAATGAGTGAATGTCTAATGTCCGTTGCCAACCATTTTGGCTGGAGCTGCATTGATGATGATGATGACGACGATGACGACGACAATATTGAGATGATTTGTATAGGACCATAGCTGAGGCCGAAGGTCATCTTCAGTATGAGTGATTTATTTTTGAATTTGTGTCGACTGCTTTAAAAATATTTTTTACCTGATATGATCAGGTCCTGGCAGGATGCTCACAATGATCGAGTTCATTCAGCGGGAGTGTGACCGACAAGTGCGTAGCATCATCGAACATTTCAAAAGAAATCGCGACTTTGATCGGAAAGTAAGTTTGAAGCATCGAGGTCACCTTTTTTGGCAATCGTCGAAGATGTTTTTATAGCGTTTTTATAGCGTTTTATATTCTTGGTTGAAAAGATGCTCGATTTTTATTGCATTTTATATTCTTGGTTGTCCTCGGTTCTGGCTGAAGATATGATCTGGATGTAACTTTGGATTTCTTTGGATGGGCATCGACTGTTTTGGAACATATTTGTACCTATTCTTGCAATGAACGGCGTGTGAACATATTTAAGCTGTAAAGAAAGTGTGGCGCTTTTCATGCTGTTGCATTTAATGAGATATGTGCAGCCTGGGTTAAAACTGACTGTAGAAATATGTTGATAAGTATTTGTTTCTGTACTGTGTGCACTGTGCGACAATAGTGTATAGTTGTACTAACTGGCAATTGGAATATAGAGCACTTGTACATTTTAAGTAAAAATTGTTGAGCACTTCTTCAATAGTTTTACGGTACTCGTACATCTAATATTTGCAAATGTATGTTTTGAAAGGTGCAGTTAGTTCAGCAGGGTCTCATGTATCAGAAGTCAACTACAGTTGAAAAGTAAGTGAATATGTCTCTTAGTAAGAAGCAGTGACATGAAAACATTGGCAATTTTTTTTGAATGCAGTGCAGTAAAGTGCGCCATAGATGAAAATATGGCTTTGTTATTCCGTTGGATCAGAACAGGCGTAAGAGTATTTTGTCAATATCACCTGTGAGCTAATTTTGTATAGTCTATATAGTCAGTTGATGTTTAGGCGTACGAATAGACCAGCTCAAGGTCAGCGTCTAGACAGTTAGGCCTGCAGGTGACAGACTGGCGGGAAAGTTGGCGCGGCTCGGCCGACCGTCGCCGGAGAGCGCGAGAGAGAGAGGGATAGGCAGACAGACAGACGGACAGATAGAAGGACAGAGCGGCAAGGGGAAGAGTGTACGTCTAGACAGTGAGTTAAGTTGTAGAAGAAGGAGTTGGTAGTAGAGAATAGAAGACGTTTTAGAGAACAGTGGAGTTAGATAATAATAGTTGCGTTGCTGTCGTAGAATTCAAGCGTTTGTCGTCGTTGATCCATTGTTGTGTTATTTGCGTTGTTATGAACGAAGAAGAAAATACAAGAAACAGAGCTTTGTTGTAATTGAACAAGTTAAGAACTTTAGAAACTTATACACTAGCTTTAGATACCGAAATACAGTGACTAGGTTAGGCGTAGGCTGCGCTACTGAACACAAGGAAGAAAGGAAGAAAACTTTGAAGGTCAATTGGAGGTTGACATTTTGGTGGCAGCGGTGGGATACTGAACTCAAGCAAAGGACGTTGGGATAGCGAACTCATTTGGAGGAATATTTTCAATTGGAGGAATATTTTCAATTGGAGGAATATTTTCAATTGGAGGAATATTTTCAATCGGACGGAATATTTTCAATCGGAGGAATATTTTCAATCGGAGGAATATTTTCAATTGGAGGAATATTTACGGTGGATTTTGCTTACGAAGCATTTTCGACGTCAATTTTCGGAATATTCACCGTCCGTAAATTGAAGGTGAATATCGAATTAATCTGAGGAGCCGACCAAACGGGAGAAGGAAACTGAGCATCCGAACAACTGGTGAGAAGATACAACGGGTATACGAATAACATTACGACAACGCCAGAGAGAGGTATACAAAACTCGCTCCTTGAATAAACACGCAAATTAGTTGAAGTAAGAAAGTAAGATGGAGAAGCTCACGGAACAAAAGCAAGCGAGTATAAAGAAGATGTCGTCTGCTCGATTAATAAAGTTATTAATTGAAGAGGGTCTCGACATAGAAGAAGTCGAAGAGATGTCAAGGGAAAATTTGATGAGAGCCCTAGCAGAGGTGTGGCTAAAGGAAGCTGAAGAGAAAGGCGCTGTGGGTGGTGTTGAGGAGAAACCAATTGAAAAACCTCCGGCACCGATGTCTATGGAGGCGTTGATGCAATTTATGATGATGAGGGAGGAGCAACGCAGACAAGAAGAGAAAGCGAAAGAGGAGCAACGCAGACAAGAAGAAAAAGAACGGAGAAAAGAAGAGAAAGAGAAAGAGGAGAAACGGAGACAGGAGGAGAAAGAGAAAGAGGAGCAGCGGAGACAGGAAGAGAAAGAACGAAAACAAGAAGAGAAAGAGAAAGAGGAGAAACGGAGACAAGAAGATAAAGAGAAAGAGGAGAAACGGAGACAGGAGGAGAAAGAACGGATACAAGAGCAGATTGAACGAACAGAAAAGATTCGACTAGAGGAAAAAGCAAGAGCAGAACAAGCAGAAAGGATGAGACAACAAGAGATTGAGATGCAGAAGCAGCAGTTCCAGCTTCAGCTAGAACAACTGAAAAAAGATCGTGACGAAGCAGAACGAAGAAGGATGGAACTAATGATAGAATACGAGAGGGCAAGGAAAAGTGATGAAGAAATACGAAAACAACAGATTGAAGAGCAAAAGATTCGTGAGGAAGACAAAGAAACCATGCGTTTGGCAGAATTACAAAGAGCCGAAGAGATTCGACAGGAAGAATTGAAAATGGAGAAAGAAAATTTGGAAAAAGCGGAAAGAGAAAGGGAAGAACAAGTACAGTTAGAACAAAAGAAACTCGCTCTTAAGGAAGCTCAGCTCCGAGAAATGGCTGTAGAAAAGGAGGAACGTAGAAGGCAGTTAGAATTGTTGCAGCAGAAGATAGAACAAGAAGAACTGCGTAGGGAAGAAGATCAAAATAGACTCAAGAAAAGAGATGAAGACGACAGAAGAAGCCGTGAGGAGTCAGAACGAAACAGGATCAGAGAAAGTGAGACAATGGTGTCCAAGATTAAAAAGATAGGTGATGCAATGAAACACGTATTACCTAAGATGCCATATGATATGATGGAGGTGCCATTATATTTTGAGACAGTTGAGAATGCATTCAACAGTTTTACGGTGGAAAAGCAGTTTTGGGTCAAATTGCTGTTGCCACTAATGACGCCAAGAGCAAGAACGGTGTTGAACCGATTGTCTTTCGATGATCTAGACGATTACGACATAGTGAAAGAACATTTATTGAAAGAATTCAAATTGACAGCGAGAGAATATCGATCACGATTTGGAGATGCGAGGAAAACGGCAGAAGAAACATACACGATGTTTACAGCAAGATTGAAGAATCTGTTGAATTATTATGTCAGAAGTAGGCTAGTGGGCAAAAGCTACGAGAAGTTATTTGATTTGTTGGTGGCGGATAAATTGAAAGAATGTCTACCAGCGGGTCCACTACAGTTCGTACTAGCAAAAGAGGGTACTGAATGCTTTGAAGCTAGTAATGTTGCAGAACTCGCAGACGTACACGTGAACAATCGAATTGGTCTAATGTTTCAAGACAAACCGAAATATGAAGCATGGGGAAATAGTTCGAAGCAACCCAGGTGGAATAGTAATAACAAAGAAACAGGAAACCAAGCCAGAAATAACGAAGCAAGGAATGATGGTGCTCCTGGAAGACAGTTTGGTCAATATAGAAGAGAAGCAACGGGTGACAGACAAATG
Source organism: Lumbricus terrestris (assembly GCA_949752735.1). NCBI lineage: Eukaryota > Metazoa > Annelida > Clitellata > Crassiclitellata > Lumbricidae > Lumbricus > Lumbricus terrestris. The sequence goes on along the minus strand of OX457036.1, from coordinate 58,192,017 downwards.
TACAGTCGAATTCCAGTGATGGGACGCCAAAGAGAAAACAATACAGCGTACAATTACAGGCGGGAGAGCACTGAACAGAGAGGGATTGTTAAGAAACGTTGCCATAATTGTCAGTCAGACCGACATCTGATAAAGGATTGCAAAGTACCACCAAGAATGACGAATCTGAGAAATAGATTTACTCGAAGTGCAGAAAATCTCAGAGTAAATCAGATACAAGTAATGAATGCACCGAATCAGTCTGAAGAACAAGACAACCGCGAAACGGAAGTGAAGTCAGTGATGAAGTGCACGCCTCAATTTGCTATACAGAGAGAAATAGTAAATTCTGCTCCAATTAAAGATACTGGTCGAGAAACAGAAAACAAAGATGAGTGTCAACGTACGAAGAAGTCTTTACTACAGCATGTCAATGTAGAGATACGTGGAAATGATGACAGTTGTCATCCCGTGCAAGTCAGAGCGCTGATCGACTCTGGTACTGAGATTCCAGTAATCAATGAGGAATTGTTGAAAGGAGCGACAGTGGAAGAAATTGGCAGAGTACATTTGCAATGTGTGGCTGGAGAACCCATTCCAGCTAAGTTGGTGAAAATCGAAGTGCGGATGAGTTGTCATAACGAAGGAGGAGATTTGAAAGACAAGGGAGTAAATATCGCGCCATATTTAACCTTGGTGTGTGCCAGCATTCCGGCAGTCTTGTGCAAAGATAACAAAGAAAAGTTCTTGCTGCATCCAGAGATAATCGCAGAACTGAAAGAGGTTCCACCAGTGAATGTATTACAAGGAGAATTGCAAGTGAATGTGACTACAAGAGCACAGAGTCGGAGAAGAGAAGTGGAAGAAGGAGAAGAAGAAAAGTCAAATGAAAGTTTGCTAGATGAGGACACAGAAAGCGATGATGAACAAAGCGTTCAAGAAGAAGAAGAAGGAATAACATCCGGAAACAATGAAATTGAAGAAGAGATGGTTGCATGTGAACGTGATAATGATGATGATTCTGAGAGTGATGGTGAAATAGACACGAGTATGAGGGATTTGTTTGCCGAGAATACGAGTGATGAAAGACAATTGGCAGACGCAAAGAAATTTGAAGAGCAGCAGAGAAATGACGAGTCACTGAGGTCGTGGTGGAAGATAGCTGAAGACAAAGGATCAGAGTTTAGTGTGGTGAATGGGTTGATGTATAAGAAGCATCAAATGTTGGACCAGTTGGTGTATCAGTTGGTGTTGCCGAAGGAAAGAAGAATTCAGGTGATGGAATTGGCACATGAGTCAGTATTTGGCGGACACTTGGGAGAAGAGAAGACAAGGGAACGTATCAAGTTGTCCTTTGTGTGGCCAAGAATGCGTAGAGATGTGGTGAAGTTCTGCAAGTCCTGTGAGAAGTGTCAGCTGAAAGCACGAAGTTTGGTGATGGATCGAGTGCCGATTACACCAATACCAAGAGAGGATGTGCCGTTCAGAAGAATGACCATGGACGTCGTAGGACCGATCGAACCGACTTCAGCAGCAGGGCATAAGTATTGTTTGTGCATCGTGGACTCATGTACAAGATGGCCGACAATATTCTTGATGAAGTCATTGACCGCCAAGGCTGTATGCGAAGCTTTGATGAAGCTGTTCATGGATGTGGGAGTTCCGTCAGTGATCACGAGCGACAGAGGGACGAATTTTACAGCCAGTCTAACAAGAGAATTTCTGAAACTGATGGGATGTTGTCCTCGATTCGATTCGCCAGGACATCCAGAAGCGGCAGGATTGGTGGAGAGATGGAATCAAACGTTCAAGAAAATGATTCATCATGTCGTTGTGGAAAATCCGAGACAGTGGCATAAAATTATTCCATTTACAGTCTGGGCATTGAGAGAAGTGCCTAACGCAACTACAGGAGTGGCACCGTATCTACTGGTCTATGGAAAGTTGCCGAGAGGGCCACTCACCATCCTTAAAGAAAGCTGGACCAAAGAAATAAATCTACCACCGAACATTGGAGTGCAACCGGCAAAATACCTGAAAAATTTAAGAGCAGACATGGAAAAGGCCTTGACATTCGCCGAGAGCTGTGCTGGAGAAAAGCAAAAACAGTACGCCAGTCAATACAACAAAAGAGCAAAAGATAAAGAATTCGAGCCAGGAGAGAACGTCATCGTGCTGTATCCAACGTCAACCAATAAATTGATCTCACGATGGCATGGTCCATGCAAGGTCCTGCAAAGAAGATCCAAATATTCGTATCTGGTGGACATGAACGAAAACGGTCGACGGATTATTCATGCTAACAAGATGAGGAAGTTCATTACGAGAACATTGTCTTGTGGTCTGATCGTGGAAGAGGATGACGAATTTGGCTCAGTGGTAGAGATACCGCTGAAGAAAGACTATTCAGAGACAAAACAGGAGTCACTTCAATTGGATTACGAACAAATTGGACACCTGACCAGCGAACAGCAGAAACAATTACTTGATGTACTGAATCGATATGCTGACAGATTCTCAGACAAACCTGGATTATGTACATTGGTAGAACACGAAGTGGTGCTGAGGCCAGACTTTCGGGAAAAAGAATTCGCGGCATATCGAATACCATTAATATACCGAGCAGAAGTGGAAAAACAAATACAAGAGATGCTGAAAGAAAACATCATTCAACCATCGTCAAGCAGAATGGCAAGTCCACTTGTCATCGTCAAAAAGAAGAATGGATCCTTGAGATTGGCTTGTGACTACAGGTACATTAACTCTTTTACTGAAAATTGTCGATATCCTATGCCAATCGTCAACGATGTCTTGAGCAAAGTTGGAAAATCCAAGTTCATTTCTGTTCTGGACTGTCGCAGTGCATATTGGACTTGTCCTGTGAAAAAGAGTGACCAATGGAAGACTGCGTTCGTTACACATAATGGACTGTATGAATTTACACGTGTTCCTTTTGGAATGATTAACTCAGGACGGACTTTTGTAAAAGCGATCAATATGATTTTGCAACCGATTCATGAGTTTACTGAACCTTATGTTGATGACATTGCTGTGCATTCTAATGATTGGGACATTCATTTGAGACATTTGGAATTATTTTTGAAACAAATAAGACTGCATAATGTAACATTGAACTTGAAGAAATGTGTGTTTGGTAAGAGTGAGGTGAAGTTCATCGGTCACCTCATAGGATCAGGGAAGAAGATGATGAATCCAGACAGGATTGACAGTTTAATTAATTTGAAGAAACCTGAAAATAGGAAGGAAGTGAAACAAGTCTTAGGATTTTTCGGATTTTACAGACAGTTTATTTGTAATTTTGCTGAAATTGCTAAACCATTGACAGACTTAACTAGCAAGAAAGTACCTGATAACATTGTTTGGACTGATGCACATCAGAAAGCCTTTGATTCCCTTAAGCAGATTGTCTTATCAAATGTGATTCTATATATGTTTGAGGTTGGGAAACCATTTAATTTGTACTGTGATAGCAGTGATTTTGCTGTGGGAGCTGTACTGTCTCAGGTGGACGAGGAAGGGATTGAACGTCCTGTTTCATTTATCAGTCAGAAGCTGACAGATACTCAGAGGAGGTGGGCGACGATTGAGAAGGAAGCCTATGCAATCATATGGGCTTTAAACAAGTTGAAAGAAATTCTTATTGGTTCTAAAATCAATGTGTTTACAGACCATAATCCTTTAGTTTATTTGACTGAATCAATGTCGAAATCTGCTAAATTAGTCAGATGGTCTTTATCATTGCAAAATTTTGACATTCTGTTGAACTATAAGAAAGGTAAATTGAATGTAGTAGCTGATTGTCTGTCTAGATTGTAGTGTAAGATATTTTATGATGTATTATGTTATGGACTATTTGCATTGTTTAGTTAAGGTACGTTCGCTAATTTTTATAGATATTTAGCTCTCTTTAAAAGAAAGGAGGGAGGTAATGTGAGCTAATTTTGTATAGTCTATATAGTCAGTTGATGTTTAGGCGTACGAATAGACCAGCTCAAGGTCAGCGTCTAGACAGTTAGGCCTGCAGGTGACAGACTGGCGGGAAAGTTGGCGCGGCTCGGCCGACCGTCGCCGGAGAGCGCGAGAGAGAGAGGGATAGGCAGACAGACAGACGGACAGATAGAAGGACAGAGCGGCAAGGGGAAGAGTGTACGTCTAGACAGTGAGTTAAGTTGTAGAAGAAGGAGTTGGTAGTAGAGAATAGAAGACGTTTTAGAGAACAGTGGAGTTAGATAATAATAGTTGCGTTGCTGTCGTAGAATTCAAGCGTTTGTCGTCGTTGATCCATTGTTGTGTTATTTGCGTTGTTATGAACGAAGAAGAAAATACAAGAAACAGAGCTTTGTTGTAATTGAACAAGTTAAGAACTTTAGAAACTTATACACTAGCTTTAGATACCGAAATACAGTGACTAGGTTAGGCGTAGGCTGCGCTACTGAACACAAGGAAGAAAGGAAGAAAACTTTGAAGGTCAATTGGAGGTTGACATCACCTGTATCATTTTGTATTAACTTTTACATGTATGGTAGATTTGTGTGGAAATAAAACTAAGATCTATTGATAATCATCATCATCAGGAACCATGGGCTCAGCGCCCGTAGGTGTCCACTGCCATCTTCATCAAGCTCCTCCATCGACCTCTGTCCATCGCCGCGTGACTCAGCTCTTGGAGTGATGCTCTCCCCCACCTGGTGATGTCGTCCAGCCACTCCCTATGCGGTCTCCCTCTTCGATTTGTCCCCTCCATCCTGCCGAACATCAGCGTTTTTATTTTCCTATCGTCCTTCATTCTGCAGATGTGCCCAAAAAGCCTCAGCTTTCTTCCGATCAGCTTCTGCATGATGTTCTCCTTTTGGCGTATTCGTTTGTAAAGCTCTGCGTTCGTTACTTTCTGATTATTGATAATAATAATAATTATCTATGTTTAATTTCAAACGTTAACCTTTACCACTCATGTGTCTGCTCTCAACGGCCAAATTTGGGCCAATTTTAAGTATTAATCTGAGCGGTAAGGGTTAAGATTCATAGTGAGAATGGATGGTCGCAAGGAGTTACAGGAGTCGAATTTAGCTGACATTGGCAGCCATGCAGGGTGTCCATAATGTCCTACTGCTCAGTTTACTAACGCCATCTGCCGAATGGAAGGTTGAGTGGAAATTTGGGAGGGTAGCAGTAAGTGATCCTGCATCCATGAGCTGTTCTTGGCTAAGTGTTTAGTGTCCATTACCCTACACTTCCTTACCCATAGATTTGGGGATTTGTAGATTTGGATATTGTCAGCATGGCAGTGATATCCGAGTGATTGATTGTCAAGCAGTGTTCCTAGTGATGTGTAATGTGTAATGTATTTTGTCTGATTAGCAATATTGTTAGAATATGAATTATTATTTCAGAATTGATCCTAAGGAAATCGATGTCTTGTTGGCCGAAATAACATTGATATGAATTATGATTTCAGAATTGATCCGAAGGAAATCGATGTCTTGTTGGCCGAAATAACATTGCTCAACACAAGAGCAGAGCTCTACCTTCGCTTCCTCAGACGTAGAATATTGGTGAGTACCTTTGAATACTCAATGTTTTAAAAATGTTACTCATTTCCATGATGAAGAAGAGGAGGTATAGAAGGGGGTAAGCATTTCTTGCACATTATTATCAGTAATTATTGTCCTCAGTGCTGTGGGTCTCAGATCAAAGGACTTCATAGGCTGAATTGTTTATTATATGTTAGCAGACACAAAGTTGCAGTCACTGAATTACAGACCACGCATGCTACCGAACATGAACACATTTTCACCGAACATGAGCACATTTTCACACAATTCAAGCCTGAAAGAACCTTAGACACTTTACTAGGCATTTCATTCATTCATTCATTCATTCATGGATTTGTTCATTCATATCAAACACTTGTGTAGTGCCCACTGCCCATTAAAGAAAACAATTCAGAGGCATTTATTCCTTATTTGGAACATTGTTTTCTGTTATGCAGAATGACCTAGATGTAGCAACATCGGACAATGAAGAACTGCAGAGAGGTAAATTTGAGAACATTTAGTACGCAATATTTATGTAGCACTTTATCACGATTGAATGACTATTTGTTTCGATATTAATGCAATTGAGTTCTGATTGATGACTAGTATGTTGATGAGAACAGTAGCCTACTAACCACATGAGGTGTTAGTTTGTCATGTATGACACACCTTGTCATCTGTTTGGGTGGCCTCATTCATAATTATATTGGACTATGATTCAATATGATGTGTGATCATTGAAGTTGAAAGAAATTTGATGATTCATAAGTTCATGCTAATAATGTAATGTGAGTGGTCAAATTTCAAAGTTTAAAGTTAGATGATTAATTATCAGGTGATGTGTTAAACAATTAAATTAATGACTTGTTTGTGTTTCAGTTGGAATTTCTCACAGAACCTTGACATTACTTCCAAATGCTTTCTGCTGCAGAATTATGTAGCAAATAAACGTACATGGACAATTACTGCAGAATTTGACTTATGTTACCTTCCTTTACCTTATGTTTATCTTTTATCTCACCATACCTCATCTTGTTATGCTTTATAATGATTGTCATGATCTTACTTGACCATGAGATCCTTCTGGTCTGGTTGTTTCAGCAAAAAAGGCTGAAGTGGAGCAGTTCCTGAATACTTGTGAGCTGAGTTGTCTAATGCAGGAGTTCATTGGCAACTACATCATGATGGAGGAATACTTCATGCGACAGATGGTCATCAAGGTAGATGAAAGGATATCTATAGACATGTCACCCTTGCATATATCGTTTTACATGCAGATCTGCATAACAAACAGTTGCACCATGGCTTCAAACAATACCTATTTGATGCATGAGCCATGCTTACACTTGCAGCAGAGACTGTATTGCAGTCTGTATCAGATGTGCATAGCTGCCTGAATGATATGAGACAATGATTGATCCGTACAGCTGGCATTAAACCCAGCAGAGGTCAGTTCCGTACCAAAGTAGGCTGCACATGTTGCCACTTACCACACCTCGATAAACTATGGCAATTGTGTCCTTCTCTGCTACTGTAAGTCTACTTAATACTTGGCAAGAACTTGGCTACTGTGTAGTTTAATATATATAATATAATCTGAAAGCAATGTGGCATTACAAAATACTTGGATGAAAATTTGTCCGATGGCAGTCTACAGTGCATATACTGTCACTTAAATGTTTTTGAGCTTTTTAAACTCACTAGGACTTTTAATATATCATTCACGGTTGTGTTTCAACTCTTAATTCATTTGATGCCACACTGCTTTTAACGTGCACTGCAATGTTTCGTCTACCGAACAAGTATAACTAGAACTTTAGCCATTTCCTCTAATTGTAGAGCTGGATAAAAACCACAGTCACTTCATAAGAATTAACATGCGGTCTGCGAGTGTGCACTCACAATGATTGGCTCGCAATGAATGTGTGTACATGGGTCTGCACTGTATGTACCAGTAGGTTAGTGTACAACATTCCATTATATATCATGTATTACAATGCAGTATCATTCTGTGTTTCTTCTCATTGTGTAGTGTATTGTTTTGTTTGTATAATTTCAGGCCGTCAATATGGACACGCTTGAGGAGAGTTCCCTGACGTCGTCTATGGTCGATGATGCGTTCTTTATTGTTAAGAAATGCGTCCGGTGAGTCAGTTTTTCATTTTTACACATACATTTGACTGGCATTACAAGTAGTTTTCTTGTCTAATATTACTTATATAGGGACTGATAGTTTATGTTGTGACTTTTGGAGTTTGCCTGCATCAGCTGAAGTACTTTTCGATCCAAATCTGATTAACAGTGACGTTTTAGTGATGGATGGTATTGGTGGTGGTGGTCATGGTGATTGTGGATAGTTCTGATTCAATGCTGTTGTACGTTGTCAGATGAGCAATTTCCAGTGTGAGCTTAGATGATATAGAATGGATTGAAGTAGATTAAGGATTGACATTCGACTGGATTTGTCGCAGTTGGTTGACTGTGGTCTAAATTGGATTGAATGTGTTTTATCAATTCAAGGGAATGCTAAATTAGCACTGGTTGTTTACACTTCACCCATGCGAAGTGAGCGTCTAATGTATTGGATGTGGTTTTACCATTTCAGGCGATCATTAAATATATTGATGTATGTTGCCATGTCAGGCGAGCTCTTTCCAGCTCGAGTGTAGATGGTGTCTGTGCAATGCTGAACCACGCATGTACAATCCTGGAGCAGGACTTCCGTGAGGTTCTCTTCTCGAAGCTGCGCCAGGGCTTTCCATCTGGGTTTGACCTCACCCAGGCCTACAACTTTGTCCAGTTGAGCATCACTCAAGGTCGACTTCAGAACACGGATGTTGAAGCTGAAAAAGCCAAAGCTGCCTTCCTGGTAGGATTTTGTTTTCATCTTTTCAATTAAGGTATGATAAAATAATAATAAAATAGTAATAATCATTAAAATTAAAGTAATGGAGCAGAAGGTAAGCTGGGAATCAGCATAAGCAGTTGCTCTGGCAGGGAATTGGTGAAAGAAGGACAAAATTAAGCTACTTAACTTAACATTAAGGACAGTCGTGGGCCCATTCTATCCTGGACGAAACATGGTCAGCAAGCAAGAGCTTCTTTTCTTCTTTTCCGTGCTCTGCCCTTAGGCAGGTTCGAATGTTTGACGTCTCCATTCTTCTCTGTTCTGCGCTTTCATTTTCATCTTCTGATAGCCATCTTTCATCATCCAGTCTTTGTCTTGGTCTGCCTCTCGTTCTTTTTCCATCCATTTTCCCCTCTATGAGTGTTCGCAGCATCGAGTCTCCTCTGAGTGTGTGCCCGATCCATCTTCTTTGTCTTTCTCTAATTGTGTGTATCATCGCTCTCTTTTCTCCGACTCTTCTCAATACCTCCTCATTGCTGATATGATCCCTCCAGCTGATTCTTTCTATCCTTCTCCATAACCACATTTCAAATGCTTCAATTCTCTTGATGTCTTCCATTCGCATAGTCCATGTCTCTGATCCATATAACATCACACTCCATACTAAGGTTTTTATCATTTTCTTTTTCAGCTCCTTATTGATTCCTCTTCTCAGTAGCTCTTTCCTCTTTTCAAATGCATCTTTTCCTAGTACAATCCTTCGTTGTATTTCTCTGTGGCATCTAGCATCTTCCGTAATCGTACTGCCGAGATACGCAAATTCCTTGACTTGTTCTAATTCTTCTCCATCTATGAATATTTTAACTGCCTTCTGCTCTCCTTTGCTTATTCTCATAACCTTTGTTTTCTTTATGTTGATTTTCATTCCGTATTCTTTTGATGTTGTATTCAGCCGGTCCATCATTGTTTGTAACCCTTCCTGACTTTCTGCCATCATTGCTTGATCGTCTGCGAATCTTAATGCCCTGATCTACATTCCTCCCACTTTTATCCCTTCCTCCAGTTCTTCCAATGCCTCCTTGATTATCTCCTCTATATATATATTGAACAGCAGCGGTGAAAGTGGGCATCCCTGTCTTACCCCCCTTCCTACCTTTCCTTGTTCAGAATATTCACCCTCTATCCTTATCTGTACTTTTTGTCCCATATACAGATTGCCTATCAGTCTTCTATCTCTCCAGTCTACGCCAACTCTTCTCAATGCCTTCATCAGTCTCTTCCAGTCCACTCTATCGAATGCCTTTTCATAGTCTACAAAACATATGTATACATCCTTTCCTATTTCGCAACTTCTTTCTGTTATTACTCTCAGCGACCCAATTGCATCTCTAGTTCCCATGCCTTTCCTAAACCCGAACTGATCATCTCCTATCTCATGTATTGCATCTGTTTTTGCTTGTATCCTCTTTGTTAGGATTCTGATCAGAATCTTTGACGCATGTGTAATGAGACTGATAGTGCAGTGGTCCTCACATCTAGTTGCGTTTGGCTTCTTTTTGATTGGCACCATGATGGAATGTAGGTAGTCTTCCGGCCAAATTCCTGATGTGTATATCTCCTGGCATATTTTGATTATTTCCTTCATTGCTTTCTCATCCAGGCTCTTCAACATCTCAGCTGGTATATCATCATACCCTTCTGTTTTGTCATTTTTCAGTTCTTTTATCGCTGTTCTTACTTCCTCTTCTAGCAGTTCCGGGCCAATATCTTCCTTTGCTTCCCCTATCTGCTCTTCTATCTCCATTCTCCCTTCTTCTTCTGTTCCATTGGCGTTTTCATCCTTATATAGTTCCTCTATGTATTCTTTCCACCGATTTTTAACTTCTCCAATTTCACTTAGCATCTTGCCTTGTTTATCTCTAATCTCTATTCCTCCTCCTAACCCCTTTTTCCTTGATAGATTCTTCACTTTGTTGTATACCATACTATCCATTCCTTTTTGTTGTAGTTCTTCTATCTCTCTGCATTGTTCCTCCCACCATTTTTCCCTAGCCTCCTCCGTTGTTCTCCTCAATTTGTTGTTTAGTCTTCTATATTCTTTCTTTGCTTCTTCTGTACTTTGGTGCTTCCATTTTCTTCGTTCCTCCATTTCCATTATCATCTCTTCTGTTATCCATGGTTTCCTTGCTGGTGCAGACTCCTCTATTCCTATGATGTCGTTGGCACTCTTTATGATGGCCTCTTTTAATCCTTTCCATCTTTCCGCTATTGATGATCCCTCATTCTCTTTTAGGTTTTCTTCTATTCTCTCTCCTAGTTCTTTGCTCTTTTCTTTCAAGTTCTTTTTATTCCATCTTTTCCTGTTTTTCTTTTTCCTCTTCATGAATTTGAGTTTTGCTTGAATATTCATGACGACCAGATTGTGGTCCGTGTCTGCATCTGCTCCGGGCATTGATCTTGAGTTCTTGACACTGTTCCTATATCTTGATTGTACCAATATGTAGTCAAGTTGATATCTCGCTGTGTCTCCTGGTGCCTTCCATGTGTACCTTCTTCTTTTTTCATGCTGGAACCAAGTATTTGTTATCATCATCTTTTTCCTTTCACAGAATTCTGCCAGTTTTTCTCCACTATTGTTCCTCTTCCCCAGTCCATATTTTCCGATGCCTATCCCTTCTTCTCCCTCCCCAACCACCGCATTCCAATCTCCCATTATTACTGTGTATTCTGTTCCCTTGATCCTTTCCAGTATCTCCTCCAGTTTTTCGTACATTTCATCTATTTCCTCTTCTGGGTGGCTTGCTGTCGGCATGTACACCTGAATTATCACCATATCCATTGGTTCGGCCTTTATTGTCACCTCTATTATCCTACTTCCATGCCTCTCTACTCTTGTCACCGCTTTCGCTACCTCTTTTTCTAACATTATGGCCACACCGCTTTGTCCCTCTGTTCCTGCCGTGTGTATGATTCTAATTCCATCACTAGTGAAATCTCCATCCTCTTTCCATCTCGTCTCTGCCAGTCCTAACACATCCAGCTTCGCCCTCCTCATTTCTGCAATAACATTTGCCAGTTTACCAGTTTTCCTCATCGTTCTAATATTCCATGTTCCAATTCTTACATGTGCCTTTTCCCTACATTTGTTCTTTCCTTTTGCCGATTGTTTTTGTTTTTCCTCCTTTTTGCCAGGTTTTCGCTTGCTTACGACCAAGGAGGCCTTGGCCCCTCCCCTGCCGAGCGCGACTCTCCCCGGTAACCGGTTTGAATCGTTCACGCTGTTAGCTTCTATATGTGGATTCGTCATTCATTTAAACTTGGGAATTTTAGAGAGATGGTTTCCCGTTGCCTTTCTCCCGGTGTTTTTAAGGAGACACCATCTCCCAGCGTCGATATCCTCTATCGTCCGTCCTTCGGTTTCTTCGCCCATGTGGGCATCGCATATACCGGCGATTGCTCGGTCGCCCACCACGCCCTTTGTTAAAACAGGGGGGACCACGTGAAGGTGGCGCGGTTGGGCATTTGGGTAGCAGAGGCTATTTGAGACGCTTGCTTGCCCCATTCCCCCCCCTTTGCAAGAGCAAAGACCTATATATGGGTAAATGTCTGCTAGGACAGATCACTGAAAGTCTCACACGCCACCAACAGCTTTAAACAGATGGGTGTTGCAGCATGCTCCTCACAGAGAATCGGGTTTGACCTCACCATCCATATCCCAAGTTTTTCATCCCCCAACATGAGGACCGGGCTTGTCAGGAGCTGCTCATCGCTTTGTTTGAATGGTATCCAACCACTCAACCCCATGTAAGCAAGATATGCCTCGAGGTGTGAGTAAGTAAGTAAGAATATTCTTTATTATACCACCAGCAAACGCATAGTAGTTTACAGAGGAAATAAATAATAGAAAACATTTATGCAAAGTTATATAACATTCGCATAATAAAACTATTTCTGGCAAAAGAATCTACTCTAGGAATCAATCTTGACACGTCATATGAACTGTGGCCAACCACATACTGTAGAGATTGGCTAGCACAATATGATAGCCATTAGTGCACAAATGTAATCTTAAGTTGCCTGACCTAGATTGCCTTAATTTCCATTTTGCTTGATTATTCTTACCAGGTCAGATGAAATAATTGTTGTAGAGTTCAAATGAAGATTGATAGATCGAGGCAAATGCTTTACTAGCCGGCGATGTAATTAAATCAGCTATAATATATAGCATTACTTGTTGCACAGTGTCATTATGTTTTACCTGATCTACTTATATTAAACTTCTTTAGACAACATTGAATAATGCTGAGGTGAGCTGTGAGAACATCCAGACGCTGAAATCGAACATCCAGGTGAGCGCTGTCGTAATAGTCTTTGCTTTTGTGTCAGGTTTTCTGTTATCATTACATATTCACTCCATTTTCAGTGATCTTGCAGTGCAAGTTAGGACTGTGAGACTGTCCTTCATTTGATTAGCAATTGTTTGTGTATCACATTGAGGCAGAATTCTTAGACACCCTACTCTATGCTAACCAACTAAACCATTGTAGGTTTGAGCACAAACAAACATTATACAATGTTTGTCAGTTGCATTCATGTACTCTTTCTCCTCTACACTGGTCAATGAATTCCTTCTCCTCATCATTCTACATTGGTTGCCAAACACAAGTTCATCTTTGTTAGTCTGCACTCATTGCTCGAACCTCCATCGTTGATTGCTTTCACTTTGCAGTTGACTCGGATTGTCGGGCTTTCCTGTAGACATTTGCATAGCATTGCCATAAAAGACATAGGCTATACTTGGCTTGACCAAATCACATACAAAAATAAATATTGGCAAAACTATATGCACTTGTAAAAGCGCCCCTTCAAGATTTCTACTTAGAAGCGCTCCCGGCTACAGCGCATACACTGAATCGAAGTTTCACGCCGAAGTGCATGAGCAATTGCGAGTGAAGGACTTACCCAAGGTCCCTACTCGGCGGCTTGAGGTGAATTCAAACCTGCAACCCTCCAGATGCAAGGCAGTGAACATACCCACTACATCACTGTGCCCCACAAGTCTGTATCATATACTGGTATGTATGTATATATTATGTGCATGTATGATGTACATTGGGCAGTGTTTATGCATGTTGGGTGTGTGTGCACATATACATGGAGTGATGTATGTATTCATGGATGTGTGTCCGTCTGTGTGTATAAATTTTATATCGGTGCCTGAGAGTGCCTACATTGTCCTTACGCTCTGCAGACCAACAAGCTATAAGGTTGTTCAGCACCATTTTCTGTACTTATGAATGTGTTGTCATTATTACATACAGGCAGTACATAAGAATGAGAAATAGAGCTGATGAAATTGATTATTCTGTTTGTGTTTTTATAGGAGGAGGTGGAGAAATTGTATTCACAGGTGTCTGACCAAGCAAAGGCCAAGCTCCAGGTCAGCAAAGTTTAGAACTTTAATTAAATTCTTTATAAGATTTTTTGCTGGATTTAACGGTTGATTGACCAGCTAAATTTGTTGATGGTTACTGAATGTCTGTTGCAATAGATTACTGGTACATGTCTTCTGCTATAAGTGTCTTATTAGTTACAGTGAATTCTTCACCACCGTTATAGGACACATACGCAGTTTATGCACTTTTGTGCAGGCACACACCTCATGAAAGTGATCCTATAGATGAGAAATAGTTCTAGTGTTTAGGTCCTAGTGCGCTGCATGAGAGATCAGTGTTATGAGCTAATAGTTGTAGTGTTGATTAACCACTGCTGTAGTTCTCAAGTGTGAATAGGTATGTAATTATTCATGCTTTTTTGCCACATGTTGAATAAATGATGAAAAATTTGGGCATGTTTTTAGTATGACTTTTTTCTCGCTCCTAATGGCTTTTTTGTTTACCTTAAGACAAGGCTTTATTGTAATTATTTGCAGCCTGGCAGCTCAAGACAAAAGATTTGCAGTATTGTTATTCTTGTTAGTATGTATTTATGAATATTTTTACATATTTTTGTGTTAGTTACCGATTTATTGTGTTTATTGTGTAACAGAGTTGTTTACAAGACCTTGGTGCCATATCGACTCGGTTCAAAGATGTCTTGGACTTTGGTTTCACGCAGCTGGTTGCTGGCGCTGTGAAGGTCCGAGTGAAGCCTCTTGTTGATACTTTTCAGTCCATCAGCCACAACATCTCAGAGGTTCATCAGACACTTCCGTATCGTAGATTAGTTTATTTGATTATTTTCTGTTTTAATTTTATTATTTCAGTTGCATAACATTTTCTTCATATTTAAAAAAATTTAATAATTAGACTGTAATAGTGTTGTGTTTGGCATATATGCAAATTGACAACTCGTATGTCATGTATTTATGTCGTTCATGTTCAGTTATACGTATTAATAGACATTTGTTGTACCATTCAGCTGGAAAACAAAAGTACTGGGATAAGTATGTTAGCAAGTAGCCCTCATCCATACCTCTGGCAAGCGTAGAAGTGCATAGATATATGCAATGAAGTCATAGAGGCCTATGTAAATACTATACTTAGCTACTTTGATACATGTGTGTGTGGTACAAGATCTATAAATGTCTGGAGTGTGGCAGACTCTAAATCCCAAATGTAATTCTGTGTTAAAGCTAGAGCTCATTTTATTGGAAAGTCTTTGATGCAAACCATTTCCTATTGTATGGCCTCATTTATCTGCATCAGCTTAATATTTCCTGCGATAAATTGCCTCACTTCGGATGTCCATGGTTAATTGGTTTTTAGCCAGAATTCTCTGCCAGATTACACGTTTTGACAATGTTTTGAACTAATGCGTTATGCATTATTTTTACAGCACTACTTGTACATGTAGGCGTCATTCGCTCATATCATATATGATTCCAGAGGCAATCGTTTTATATGGTTCTGACATGTTCATATTTTATACTTTTGTGACATGTTGCTGGTCTTGTTGTAGGATGACTTCTCAAACTATGAAGCCAACGACCCTTGGGTCAAAAATTTCATATTCAATCTGGACGGGCTGCTGGTGTCATTCAAGGTATCTGTTCTATTTTTTTATATGGCAGTTTAGTTTTCTTTAATACTCAGAAGACACTGTAAAGGATTCTGTTGAAGGTACTGTGACTACTTTGGTATGGTACGAACCATGACGACTTTGGTATGGTTTGGTATTGCATGGTATGGTGAGTAAGTAAGTATTTTTATTATTCCACTTGCAAACACAAAACATTTGGGTCATAAAACATTATTATAATACATCAAAGTAATAATTGATGATAACAGATACAAATAAATCAGAAGTTGAGTGAAATGCGAGAAATCTTAAATAAGTAAGCAAAATAAAGAAATATTATTGTCATACAAGTCATCTTTCCATCGTCCTTGTGATATATTCCTTTCCAATTAATGAATCACAGCATGGCATCGCCAAGTTATTTGATTGGTACCTAAGGGAATATCCAATTACTCGAGAAGCATTTTAAGCATTTTTCAGCACGTTTTAAAGTCTTAAAATCTCTTACCTATTTACTTAATATTTCTGACTGCTAAATATATGTCCAGTTACATTATTGGTGATAAATACATTTGCTGGTCTCTTTATGATATATTGTGTAAGCACTTATTTAAATTAACTGGTGATATATTTTGATGGTTGTTTTAGAGTACGCTAACGAGTGGTAATTATGACACCCTTGTAAGTCACGTATCTAACGAGATAACTACGCAGTTGGAGAAAGTTCTGATGAAAATGTTATTCAATCGGGTCAGTGATGCTTTTGTTGTGAAGATGTCTTTTAAGTCCATGTGATGATGTCAGGCTTTCATGCAGCTGTTCTGTTTTTCTCTTCTTCGAATATGTCATCTTATGCATCCGATAATTGGATCCGGCAATTCAGTGCATCTGTGAAATATATTCCCATAGTCATTTAGGAGGTCTGTTAATTTTTTAAGACACTACAGTGTCACTGGTAATTGGATCAAGAAACTGGTAAGTTGGTAACCTGTCTGTGAGACTGGTTACCTGTTTGTGAGGATCTACCATACAGGACTTCATGAAGAATCCATTCGAAATGGTGGAAGTTCTGTTTGTCTGATAGCATGGTTTTTGAGTCAAACTCTGTATATCGTTCTATTGTATGCAACATAGCGGTCTGTTCGGCGGAATGTGATGCGCGTAATCGAAGATTTATTTAGAGCCTTTTTTAGAGAAACTTGTCAGAGGAGGTGACCTTGATCTAAGGTGGAAAATCAGGACTGAGCACTATGGGTGGTCTGTCATGATTTGGTCTTTGCTTAATGACTCTGTTTAACAGCCAAAGACATGTTGCTTCCTTTACACTTATATCTCTGTCGCCAAGTGCTACCAAGTGGCATCAACTGAGAAGTTAACTCACACGTCCTGTGAGACATGTCCAGCCTCTATTCGAGAACCTTTACCGACTCAAGAGTCACAGAGGAAAAAAACGATTGTGTGGACTTTGTGCCACTGTAGAACATGGTAGCTTTACTTTCAGCTGGTTTAGCTTTTTCTTTCATATTAACAAAACAGAAGAAGACAAGTGGTCGGAAGTTAATCTTCAGCAGAACTTAAATTCTGACTGTTTTTCTTGAAAATAGCTGGGTGGTCTTCAGTTTGACAAAGAGTTGAGGGCTCTTGTTGGTTATCTCACGTCCGTTACAACTTGGACAATCCGCGACAAGTTTGCTCGTCTGAGTCAGATGGCTACGATCCTGAACCTGGAAAGAGTGGCGGAGATTCTTGACTACTGGGGACCGAATTCCGGTCCACTCACTTGGAGGCTGACCCCAGCAGAGGTGCGACAGATACTCACATTGAGGTCAGCATTTACAGCCGATCATTGAACCATTTTAGAGTTTTAACTTAATTTCGTTGACAAGGCAACAATGTGTTTACATTAGTTGATCGTTGTATTTGTGGTTGCTTCTTATTTGTTTTTAAGTTTTTGAGGATGGTGATATTGTACTTATGTATTTAGTAATTTTCATAGTACTTTTTAAAAATTGTGCTGAAGCACTCTCTCACACAATCATCCCTTGACACTTGCAGGAAAATGTAATGCAGCTGCACTGTTTCCATGTCGCTTAAATTAGCACACTCTCGTCGTTAAAGTGTTAAGAGGCTGTTCGTATTATTATTATACACGCAGAGGGAGCGGGGTCAGTGTGTAGAAAGTATCGCTGCCTATGTAAGATCCTTAGGATCACATTTCTCCGGGTAGTTGCTTAAAGAGGCATGTAATAAGGTGTGACTACCTTTCCTTATCAAACCTTACCTTATTTAGCTTATCTTATAATGGTGTAATTTTCTTTACCCAACACTACACATTTTTTGTGTCATTTCTTTAATAATGTTCAACTAATTTATGTCACATCTATTTCAACTTACTTATTAATCAGACAATCTGACAATTTTTACTGAAG
This sequence comes from Lumbricus terrestris, assembly GCA_949752735.1. NCBI lineage: Eukaryota > Metazoa > Annelida > Clitellata > Crassiclitellata > Lumbricidae > Lumbricus > Lumbricus terrestris. Next base: position 58,174,186 of record OX457036.1, on the reverse strand, counting down.
TTCTTCAGTGGATTTTGATTTCGATTTTGACAATGGTTGCAGTTGTGAAACGATGGGTGATGTCTTTTGCATTATGATGATAACACTAAGTCCTTATATCAAACTAGATTACATTATTGGTTTGACTTAATTAGATATTATAGATTATGCCAGACCTTCCTTATAACTAGCTTCACTTCATCAAAGTTCTGATGTTCGATGATTCTAAAATATAACCTTGTTGTGATGCGATCTGATTGTAACCTGGTATTTGATGTGGTATGCATAGGCTGTGTTTAGTGTGTTAAAAGTGTGCTGCTTATGTGCACTGTTGCAACTGACTTTCTAACTAAACCTAGAATCGCATTTTGTTGCTTTCAGAGTCGATTTCCGGAGCGAAGATATAAAGAGATTGAAACTGTAGAAACTTTTCTCAGATTTTCTAAATGCCGGGGGACAGGATTCTGATTCTTGCACTACAATTGACTGATTGCAATGCACGCAGAGGTTTAGACTTCACTGAAATCTGTTTTGGTTACTTCAAAGGAATTTTGGGCGATGGGCAAATATTGTACAGTTGTTGTATAGGTATGTGGGTCTTGTCTACATGCAGGAGTTGTTTTGAATAATGAAATTCTATTTCTTCTGGTGTTGTGTTCCCAATGATTTTGTCTTAGAATATGGGTTTCAGCTGCACGAGAAATGAGCTTGACATTTATTTAGCACCTTTAAAAGCTTCCTTCTGGCATTTTATCGAAATAATCGAATGGAGTCGGTCTTTGCTTGTGTGTCTGATGTTCAAATCTGATGGTTTCTTGTAACACTGAAAGCTTTCATTTATTTTTATTTGGTTTATTTATGTAACACTCCTGTAATAAAATATCTACTCCTTGAACACTCCTGTAATAAAATATCTACACCTTGAAGAACTCCCAGCCAAGTCCCAAACAAAAGACAACAGTTTGCAACTTATAAGAAATGATTGTAATGTTGAACAGTTGCTTTGTTCATGTTTCTGCTTTCCCAAAAAACCGTACTGCAGTGTATGGCTGCACCTGCATTGTAAAATATAGTTGAGGATGTGGTGATAGGAGGTGGTCTTGAGACATGTTTATATCGGTGCAGATTCCCTGAATCAACCAATGTAAGCAATGTTAATGGACAACTATGATATTACAGTTTGGTTCAAGAAGTTAGATTACCTTATCTTCAATCGAAGGAGTTAGACTACCTTGCCTTTGTTCCAAGGATTTAGATTGCCATATCTTTAGTCACTGGATTTAGATTACCTTATCTTTAGTCCAAATAGTTAGATGCAGAGTTTATGGTCTCGAGACACTCTTGGTCTTGCGACATGTTTTTGATGTCTGGGTCTCGGAATCTATTGTCTCAGTCTTGTAGTCAACGTCTTGACATTTTGGAAACTGTCTTGAAACAAAAGATTTGTTGTCATATAGATAGGTCTCCCGCATGGGCGCCCGCAGAAATTTTTGCAGGGGGGGCAAAATTTTTAAGTTGGTCACGGTTAAATTTCCTAGTCTCAAGAGCTTAAAAATTGCAAAGCTGGAAAGTGAGAATATGGGTATTTTTGATGTAGACCTATATCATTTTCAATATGAATAGTTTTCTTAGAGTGAAGAAATTTATTAAAAATCAAAAGTAGAATGTTAAAAAGTAGGTTTTTGAAGGGGCGCTATATAATGAATGAATGAATAAATGAACGAAAAACAGGTATCAGTTTTTAAGGGGCAAGTGCTTCATTAAGTTACTTCTATATTTTAATCGTAATTTCTAAACTTCTAAAGTGCCACTCCAAAGTCAATTGTAGGGCACCAGCTTATTCAGAAGCGCTGCATCGAGTCATCAGGCTTTTCAAAGGGCTGTCAAGAAAGAGGTCCGAGTCCTGTATCCAGAGGGCCAGATGTTATTGCAGGTGTCGTTTAGGAAGGTGGAGGATCCCGAGGATCAGAAGAATGGGGTATCAACTCTTTTGAACAGAGGAGACGTTGGTTTTGGGAGAAAATCTCGAGGCGTGATAAACAGAGCCAATTATCCTAATTTCTCTACAGCTTGACCTACCTAAATTCTGTACTAGCTAGCAGCATGCAAAATGGACAAAATGCAGCCTGACTTAAAGCAGACTTGATTCCATATATAATGCTGGTGATTATGCAGATCTCCATTACTTAATTTCAATGGGCTGCTGATAAATTTCAAATTTTTACATTAGTGTAATTTATTGATAATTAATTTTTGCGTAGTTGTGAAAAATTGCATTAGCCTACAGCGAGACTCCAGACAAGTTGGCCATAATCGATCGGAATACTATTTGTATGGGCACCCACAGGAGGGTTAGAAGTCATTGTTACCGTTTTCAGCAAGAGTTTGAAAAATGCAAGGCAGAAAATTAACAGCTTCCGAAAATTAAGAGCTTCTTTATTTCTAAAGAGATTTATTACTTAAATTTCTGACTTTCACTGAGGTGTATCATTCGTAACATTAGTATTTCAATGGGAAGAAATTTCATAAACCTCAAAAGTAGTAGTTAGAAAAATATGTTTCAGTTTTCCAGGGGGGGCAAGTGCCCCCCCTTGCCCCTATGTGCGGGCGCCCATGGTCTCCCGCATACTGTTTTAGTTCTTACGCTATAAAACTAGTAAGTATTGGAAGTGCTAGGCACATTTGAAGTTAGAGAAGCAGTCTTTCTGGTTAATAGATAAACTGTCAGATATTCAAGAGAGCATAATTTTCTAGTTTATTTCGATTTTCTATCAGTGCAAAAATCATAAAATGTCTAATATACAACCTGAAATAATTTACATTCACTCAATGTGAAGTCATGGACAAATGAAATAAATGGCATGCTGTTTACTGCTGGTGTTAAGCCACCATAACTGAAACGCTTGAACATTTAAAATTACTACAGTTTCTCAATGTGAATAATGTCGTAAATATATGGAATATTGCTGGCTGAAAATTCAGAATCATTTAGAAAATTTCAGGATGCCGTAAATATTTGATTTCTTTATATTCAGGTTATCATACCTCATCTTCAGTAAGAGGATCTAGATTACCTTTTTGACCAAGCATTTACATGTATATATCACTTTAAATTACCTCTTTGGATTGTTAGTAACTTAGTATGGTTGTTCTTGAGCTAGAAGAGCCGTCAGTGTCTTTTGTGCTACAGGTATACATTGTTGCTAATAAATAAACATTTGCATTACCTAAATGAAATTCTCAGAGTAAAATGATGTTTACATAATACAGCATTAATTAGTAAATCGATTGACAACTGAAATCAGTTGGTTTGTGCAGAGTGGTTGACATCTTTTGTTAAAAGTGTTGGCTTTTGCTTTGTGCCATTTGCTCATTGTGAAGAATTGGTGGATGGTGCCAAGATTGTGCTTTAACTCTTTAAACGATGAACTGCAAGGTTTTTCCAATCGCTTTCAGTGCTGTCATCGTTTTGGGACTAGTTTGAAGCCGCGTACAGCAGCCATCTTGGTTTCTTTAAGCACCATAATACGACACTGTTTCAGAGGTGTACTATACAGAATTGAGCTTTCAACTCTGATTGCAGTCTGAGTGCAAGAAACATTAATCTCTACAGTCTTTTTGCTTCAAATTTGTTTTAAGAACAAATGGCCTGTGTCTTTCCTTGGTCACTGACTAGGTCTGGCATACTAAACTTCAAAGCCTGGCATGATTTGAAAAGAAACTTGCCCTCGCTGGTTGAGATTATCAATTCCCTATCCTTGTTTTGTCTTTCCAGCCCACTGTTTCGAATCACAAATCGCACCCTACTCTTCCCCTTGACTAGTGGAATGGAGCAACAGAGGACTATTTTTAGAGGGACCATTGTGCCCCGTTGAAAGTTTTATGTTACTATGGCTACCCTTTGCTTTCGTTCAGTGGAGGGGTAAGTGTAAATCTACTTGCCATATATGTTTGCACTAGAAATGCTTTCCCATAGACTACAAAGGCATAGGGTACCACTATCCCCAATCGCAGAACTGTCCACCCCAATATTTCTAAATATGCCACTGCATGAGAACATCTCAGTCAATCTCCTGGTAAATTTCGTCGTCATCATATTCATCTATGCTGGGTGCGTTGAACATCTTTCCATAGTTGTCGGTGTTTGTTGTTGACGGAGGTTTCAGTTTGGCATTCTTTTCTAATTTCGCCTCCTCCTCTTCAGAGTACTCCGAAATTCTTGAAGATTGCTTGACGGTGACCTCCATGTTGTCGCAGTCTTCGTATATGTCGTCCCCATCGTCGTACGCTTCCACAGACAACTGTTTGGTGACCACAGGCAGAACTGACTTGGGTGTAGCGTAAGCCGAGTACTTGCTCAGGTCAACGACTGGAGGCTTAGCCTTCTTTTTCGGCGGTTTACCCTTCTGCTTTGGAACGGGCAGGAGACGATATTGTTTCTCTGCTGGTTTCGGGAGTGGCCTGCCCATGTTGCGTGGAGGAGGTAATTCGGCACTCTTGCCAACTACTTTGTTCGCGTTCTGATCGTACAAATCTGAGCCTTTTTTCGGTCTGTTTTCTTCTGATTTCCTACTGTCTGGCAGCGGATGTTTGAATGCCGTCTTATCCAATGTGCTTTCATCCAGCTTCTTCTGATCCCGCCGCAGTGGAACTTTCGGCTGGTCGATATCTTCTGTGGTTTTTGCGAATGGTTTGGGTTGTTCGGCTTTGTCGGTGGATCTCGGTGGAATTCTTGGTTGTACCAAATCTTCTGTGGTTTTCGCAGGAATTTTCGGTTGTTCGGCTTTGTTGGACGGTTTTGGTGGAATTTTTGGTTGGTCTTCGTCATCTTCCCTTTCTGGTTCCGTTGTTGCTTTGTTGATCTTCGATGCAACTATCGGTGGTTTGAACTGTTTTGGCAGTGTGTTGCCGGTCACTGGAAACGACGGTTTTGTAGTTAACGGAGTGGATTTCACCGGACGCATTGTGGCGAAGTTCGTGTTTCCTACTTTGTCGTCCGCTTCTGCGTCGTCTCCGGCTTTTGTCTCGTCCTGGATGACTTTTCGAAAGGGGAATTCTTTCTTTGTGTCTGGCTTCTGGTCTGTTGGTTTTACTTCATCTGGTTTGCTTTCAGGCTTTTTCCATTTGTTTGCCGAGGAAGCTGTAGTACTAGTACCGTTTGGCTTATGGATCGGGTCGGTGGTTGGAGTAGGTTTGGTCTGTGGTTTAGGAACCACTGGCGCTTTCAGAGCGTTGCAGTTGGCTGAAGATCTAGGTCTCGCAGAGGCTGCGCCGATTGTGGGCGAACCTGGCGTGACCGCTTCCGATTGTTTCTGCTGCTGCTCGAACATTTTTGACTTGTTGGCGATAGACGACACTTTCGGGGCTGGTTCCGATGTCCCATCTTTAGGCGATGTCACGGGCTTGTCACCTTCTGTCACCGACTTCTGGTTGGCGAAATTCTTGGCGGCCACCACACCACCAGGTCCGGAGGAGGTCCGTGCCACTGGCTTCAGAGCCACTTTGAATGGATTTGCCGCTTCGGATGCGGCGGAATTTCCAGTTCCTTCCTGGTTGTCGGACTTCAGTTTTCGTGGTAGTCTGGCTGCGTCGTTTCCTGTATCTGCTTGGTCGTTGGTCGAAGACTTCTGCCCCGTCTGTGGCTTTGGCTTAGCGCCGCCTCCAGTTGGCCGTAGATTGGCTTTGTTGGCTTGTTGGAATTGAGCGATCACGTTCTTCATGTCTTTCCCTGCAGCTGGAGTTGTGTGGCCTACAAGCAGAACAGCACAATATAATAATAATGAATTCTTATTGCCTATTTTTCAAAGTAGATAATATCATATTATATGACATATCCTTCGATCCAGTGATTAAAGTGTTGAAAAATAAGTGCATGGGCGCCCCTTTTCTTTCCAAAAGAAGTGCCTGGACGCCCCTTACCGTTCCAGTCATTGCTGGCCAATAAGTGGCTGGACGGCGTTCAGATTTTAAAACAAGTGCATAGACGCCGTCCATGACCGTCCAGCCACACTTTAAGCCCTGCTTCGATCAGGATGTAGGGAAATTACATGTAAAACCAGGAAGAAAAGAGGAACGTTCTGGAATCTATCCTCCTCCTCCGAATGGTAGGTGAAGAGCACTCACGAGGACATTGTGATTAGGCCTAATTAAAGTAATGCATTAGTATTTTTTGTAAAGGCTTGTCGCAGTGAGTCGCCAATACGTCGACGATAATTAGGTACCACTGCACATGCGTAATTAAATGAACGCCTGCGAAGAGAGATCGTTTGGATCCGCGTATAGAATTGCTTGGTCTTATTTCGTATATTATATCTGAACGATAACATCCGGGAATTCTGAGAACGATGGATAAACCCACGTACAGTGTCGTCAGCGTCTAACATGCACGCTGGCTGCTTCTGTTGATATGTCGATGGTGATAATTAAATGCACAAGCCGCAAGTGGAGCCAGTAGCGGTTACATCCGGGTTGGCTAATTGATGGAGACTAATCTGTGATAGGGAGAGGGGTGCAACGTTTTTATGTTTCTCGGTGAGGGTTTGACGCATTCCCTGGACAGGCTGGACTAAATAGTAGGCTATGTCTGGACAGGCTGGACTATAACTAATATGTCTGGTCATTTATTGTAGACCTATTAGGGCCTATCGCGTTTGTGTGACTCACGCGGGTACTGAACGCCGATTAGATAGGTTCTCGTAAAATAATATTTAAAAAATGAAGAAATTATGTTAGTGTCATTATCCTACTATTAGTCTGCTGCTGCTCTTCCTACTAGCACATAATCATATGCCACCGCCACTACAACCACCACCAGGGCGGTTTTTAATGTGCAGTCCTTGACAAAGTGTGCAGTTTTAAAGGCAGTGTTTAATCTAGTAGGCCTAGCCTAGCTACTCCTCATTTGGGGTGGGGGAATCGGGTTTCTGGGGAGGAGTCCCTTTTCTGCGGACGTTTTGGGTGGACGGCTTGGTCGCCGACGACACCTTCATCAGTCAAATTTTCGTATGACTTTTTTAGTAATTTGATAAAAAAAATCCGAAAATTCTACCATTTCCGCTGCTAAAAACTCGTGTACTGTTTTTGTCTTTCAGTCAAATTCTCAAGAGAATACATTGCCTTTCGCTGCTAAAATAAGTTATTATATTCGTTTAATTGGCAACAAAACTATCTGATAGACACACCGCTATCAGGTACACAAATTAGTTCAACAAATGAAACACAATTATAGGCTACTTAAAATTGTTTATGTCCATAACAATTGAATCCATCTTATAGGATGAGTGTAGAAAATTACGTAAATAATTGCAAAAAGGAATGATTTGACGTTTGTGGTGACCTTTTTCCCCCTTTTTGTTTTTCTATTTGACAAAAATCTCCCTGCATGTCTATGTAGGGCTTGTAGGTCCTATATCATAGACCTATAGGCTATGCGTGTGCACAAGTCACAAGACCGCTCGTTTTTTCAGGGGAGGGGATTTAAATGTAGCAAAAAACCGAGAGGCAATGATTATGATTATGATGACAACGACTGACTGATGATGTTGATGGTGACCACTGGCCATACAATGAGATATGTGTGACGTAGGTCAGAGTTCTCATAGGCGCTCGCAGATAATTTTGGAGGAGGAGCAAAGCATGATAGCCTATAGGCCTATAGTCAAAGTTTTTCAGCCAGATCGAGTCTGAAGCACGCAAAGGGAGGAATTAAGAACATAGGCCTAGGCATATTTGAGGTTCATATAGGCCTACAGATTTCTAAATATAATAAATTTCTCAGTGTCAGTTTGACTATCGTTATCAGTGATTTAGGCTAGTGGGGAAAATATGTTATAACGTATAGTGGTCAAATAATAGATTTAAATTTTCCAATTGCTCCTCTTTCCCAGAGTTGCCCATAGGCTATATGTGCGGGTGTCCATGCATGGTAGGTTATAAATCACTCATAATTCAACAATGAAAAGAGTGGCATAGGCCTATCTATGACTACGATTTTTATTACGGTATGACCTGTCATAAAACTATTTTTACGCTACCGTCTATAGGCCAGTGTGAGAATTGTGGAAAAATAACTGGGGTGGACCATTATCCACTTGGAATTGGGGGTGTGAAAAACAGACTATATATAGGCCCTACTATGCATGGGCTCTAAGAAAGACTGGGGGTTGAAGCTCCCCAACCCCCGGCATTTCTCACCCTGGTCTAGGCTATACGATAACAATAATTAATTATAAGGAGAAGAAAGTGAAAATGCGCTGCAGCAATCACCCCACGTGCAGTGTCTAGTCTAAACGTCTCGGGGGGGGGGGGGTCCACGCAGGATTGATTCCACCTCTCGGGAAAATCGCGAGGTGTTGCATGCATGTAAATACGCGCCATCCCCCCAGAAAAATAAAGTGGAACAGTTCCCCCACGCACTGAAAAATCGACCGGTCCTGTGCACGTGAACACGCTCGAGAACTTCCTGGTTACATTAGTAAATTTGGTAAATAGTCTAGCCTATTAAATAAAGTAAACATACGGGCATTGACCCAGGTTGTCCTTCGTGCCTCTCTCCCAATATTCTCTTCATCAGACAAGGTGGTCTAGCTGGTTCAAGATGTTAATGGTATGAACCTGCAGACCGGACAGCTAGGTTGAAGATGGGTAACATGACGCGAGACAGACTCAAACAGAGAGTGGCGCCGGACACCTATACGGGCGTTTAGCCCAAGGATTTTGATGATGATGATGATGATGATTAAATAAAGGATAACCTATATACCTCGAACCTAAATAACATTTCCAATACCGGTATCCTTGAACGTCTCTTTCTTACTCGCATCAAGAAACACATCGCGTTCTCTCCTAACTTCAGTCTTTAATAATACTCCTTATCATGCAGTCAGCTTGCCGTGAAGGCTATTCCACTTAGACTGCCCCTTTACTCATTTCTACTATTATGATTAACAGTGATGAAATTTTTATATTGCATGTGTGAGCTCCCTTAAGTGTGGGGACCTCTGTTCGGCAGAACATGTTGAACATGCCTTAATCCAGGCTTGTTTGTATGCCTGGTTCTGTTTTAACGGTTTGGCTATAAACCCAGACAAATCTGAGGCAATTTTCATTCATTCATTTCAGACATTTATATAGCGCCTCTTCAAGAGTATCTACTCAGAAGCGCTCCCGACCCATTTTGTCCAGGTCACGCCAATGCCTGCGTTCTTTTCCTTCACTTTCCAGCATCGACCTCGCAGGCTCTGCGGTACCAATATCAGGTTCTGTCAAAACACTTGGGGTTACCCTGGACAGTATGCTTACTTTTCGGATGCATGTAACCAACCTTTGTAGATCTTGCTTTTATCACATCAGGGCAATGCGCCACATTAGGTCGGCTCTGACTATAGGATATGTCGAAGACTTTAGCCTGTTCCCTTATCTCCTCTCGTCTTGATTATGCTAATGCGATTTTTTGGCATTTAATTTCAGACTATAAACTACATAGCCAGGCTGCAAAGCATCCCAAACTCCTTAGCTCGGGTTGTGCTGCGCGTCCCACTACGATCAAGTTCTTCAGTTTTACTTCATCAGCTGCATTGGTTTCCTGTCGAGTTCAAGATAAAATTTAATTGGCCTGTTTAACCTACAAATCCCTCTTCACCGGAACAACCGGACTAGATTGACATTGACCCATCCCTTGTGAATTCTTCTGTGTTATAAACAAAAACGATCCGATCCAACCAAAGGACGGAATCGTGGCTTCCAGGGGAGTTCGTCATTTTCAATTAAAGAAATTCCTATAGCAGTTCTATTGAGGTTTATTACAGAGTAGGATTAAGTAGGCTATCTAGTTTCGTAGACGCAATAATTAATTATTAATCGGGATGTAGCCTGTGGTAGATAATGAGTGACGGGTAACTAACGGGTAATTTTAGGCTGTCTGTCCGCCTATCTGTCTGTCTGCCTGTCCGCCTATCTGTCTGTCTGTCTGTCTGTCTGTCTGTGGCACTGTGTGCATTTGCACTGTGTGCATTTAATTGCCTCTTCAGTTTGCTGTGGAGGTTGGCGTGATGATGACTCTGACAGCCTGCTGCCTGACTGACTAAGTGCTGGAATTACCATGTCACCGGCCATTGACGTCCAACTTGGCCCCATTTTCTAGACAGTGTTTATGCATGCATATAGGTAATGTATGAATGTATGTTTTACGTATGCATGCATGTATGATGTATGCATGTAAGTACTTATGCTTGAATGCATGTATGTATGTGTATGTATGTATGTATGTATTGAATACGTATCTGTATGTAAATGCATTTGTTGTAGCGTGCCTTCAAGATTTCTACCCAGAAGCGCTCACAGCCATATTTATCCACTCATCCGCCCATCCTCCATCCATCCATTCATCTATTCATCCGTCCGTCCATCCACCCATCCATTTAGCCAGCCATTATCTATCCATACGACCGCCAATCCATTTATCCCTGATCCACCAATCCAACCATTGATCCATACAAGACCATCCATCCATCCGTCGATTCATCCGCCAATCTAACCAACCATGCAATCATCCATCCATTTTTCATGCATTTCATTTTCTCTTTCTTCTTTCTTTTGTGTTTAGCTTCTATTCCTGCTTTCTCTACTTCGTTGCTATTCCTTCCTTCTTTTTATTTCCTTCATTCTCCTTCCTGCCTTTGTTTTTCCCTCCTTCCTTCCTGAATTCCCTCTCACATCATATTCGTTCACTCATGCCAGAGGCCCATAGTGTAACACTATGTTGTTGATCGGGCTTAACGACACTTTTTCATTTCGAAGATGATTAGTGTCGGACGCAGAGAACAACCTCACTCCACGTTTATATTGCGACCGAGCCACCCGCAGTAAAGATCCGAGAAATTAATCTCTGATAAACCGACCGACCGGGAATCGAACCCGGGCCGCCGGCGTGTCGAGCGGGCTACCAACCCACTCGGCCACTCAGGATCTCTGTGTAACACTATGTTGCCGCATGTAATTAACTACTGCAGGATCTCGGCTTCTCTGCCAACGGAGCACTGTTTGTCTTGTTGTGTTAACCCTATATGTCCTCTGTCCTATATACTTCTGTAGCATTCGCACACTACACTGCTCGTGTCCGGTGATAATAATAACCACTGAATCTCGAATCAAGGAAGTGGTTGTAGTACTTCCTTCATAGATCATCTATATCTGATTGAAGGAACAGAATATTCGCTACCGTAAACGTGCATCTGTTCGCCCACAGATCGAGTTTTCTCCCCCCCTCCCATTGATACATTGGCAGAGAAGTTAGACATGTAAAATGTTATGTATTTAGGTACATATAATTATCTTACCTGCTGACCTCATCGATTTTCAAAGGGAATTTCTAATGAATAATATATTTGCGTTTTTTTCTATTTATATAGACACCCTATAGCGTAGTTTGAAAGACAAACTAGGCTATATGCCTATACGACATGAGAGTTGCTAAGATAAAATTATAGTCTCAAGTCATCTTCTGAGCATAGGCGTACGGGACATTTCGGTAGTGGGGGGGCCAAAAAATTTTTGCCCGAAAATCTGATGACCTTTTTTTAGCCATCCGGCCAAATATTTAGGATTTTCTCGTAAATCTTGAGAAAATTTATTTTTTTTACCCCTGTGTGCCCGAAAAATCCTCCCGTGCTTGTTTTGCCCGAAAAAAAATTCGGAATTTTTTTGGCCCGTCCATGCCTCTTTTGCCCGAAAAACACATTTGCCCGAAATTTGGGGGGGCATTTGCCCCTCTGGACCCCCGCCTCGTACGCCTATGCTTCTGAGCTTACACTTCTGAGCTTTGTAAGGATCGAGGGCATTATCAAATTTCAGTTGTATTGTAAGTCAATCAACAAGAGTCTTGATCACATAGCCAGTTGAGTTCTAACAGAACCGAGAAGACTGTCCAGTGGCGAAGCCAGGAATTTATGATGGGCGGTTTATGACCGGATGCCCTTCCTGGCACCAACACAGCAGTATTAACAGCAAATAAAAGGTAATGAAGTAAAGGGAATAGGCCTAATGTAAGAAAAACAATTGTTACTACTAACAATTGTTTTTTAAGTAGATAAATAACCTTTAAAAAACCTTTTCCTAAGCCAATGAGAGGGTTTCAATATCCTAAACCCCCCCCCTTGTCTACGGTACTGAGTCTGTCACAAGGTGAAGTACACGCCACCTAGGCCTAGAAAGCCCACTGGCGCACTGTGGAAGCCCTATAGAGACCTAGACTATAGAAAGCTGAATCAGTCGGTTAGATGAGCGCATTGAGCGCAAGCAGAGATCCTCGAAACAGTGAAGAAATAGTCAACGGATGTATGTAGGATTTTAGGAGCCAGACCCACAAGCCTCTTGCTACGAGAAACACAGTCCTAATTAAGGCTTAGAGTTAGATGACTAGGACTAGGCCTAATACAAGTATTGCATATGGGTCAAAACAAGCAGCCAGAGAAATCTGTCAAACATGATTGTATGCGTACACTCACGGACTGTATGCTATTTATACTTGGGCCTACAAGCTATGCAGGATAGTCATTTTAAGCCATTCTAACATATCTAGGTTTCCTATAGATACTCTGCTTATAGGCTATGGTAGACCTGTATGCCTAGTTGACTAGCCATTCGGCCACGATATTATATATAATTAATTATATAGGTCCTATAATATATATTATTATATAATACAGTGCTTAAAATGTGGAAAAATAAGTGCCTGGGCGCCCTTAACCTTTCCAAAAGAAGTCCCTGGACGCCCTTACCATTTCAGGCTGTGCTGGCCTGCCTGGCCAATAAGTGGCAGGACGGCGTTCATATTTTAAAATAAGTGCATGGACGCCGTCCATGACCGTCCTGCCACATTTAGGCCCTGATATAATATAATGAAATATATATACATACATATAACGGAACGAGAAGATGAGAATTATCGAATGAGTCGTTCGTACCTGAGTCAGCCATCTTCGCTCAGTATAATAATTATAATAGCCTTGTGAGAAGGTGATCGAAAAGAAGAATATGCGGTTGATGAAAAATATCTCGTATCCAATTATTGTTGTTGGTGTGTCGGTGGATTACTTCGTCCGTGTCAACTCATCAAGACGCGGTCCAACAAAGCAACTGTAAATGAGTTTCAACAAAACAAACAATAATTAATTAATGCAATTGAATATTTACGAAGGAAGAATGTATTCCAATGCAGCAAAGATCACATTATAGGCCTTGATTATACCGTAATTAATCCCAGTATACGAGCGACTTCGCCTTAGGCCTACCATAATAATTATTATAACCCGACTTCTTGCAAGGAGTAGATGACCCATTGTGAATTTGTGACCCGTGCCGTCTGATCTCTCCATGCAAAGGAACCTTCGACCAGCAAACGAAGGAAGAGCAGCGGAACAACAGACTTCTTCACTGTCCCTCAGACTCCTGTCTCGGGGAAAAACTTACTTAGGCCCTATGAAGTCATATTTAAATCGAATATAAAACTACAATATTTTCTTTATTGAAACAATTCGGTTGACAGACCGCAACCGGTTACAGTGTAGGCCTGCGTTTATATAATTTAAACCATTATTCACAAGAAAGCAAATGACAGAAGACATAAATCTGAACTACTAACAAAACAGACAGCCTGCAATACGCGGCGCCAAAAGCAGCCTATACAGAGCACATTCGCCCTATACGGGTCACGATCTCGGTGCCTCTCGCTCTCCGTGCCAGAGTGTTGTCCAATGCGTTGCCGCCCCTCGACTCGTAAATATTCTATTCTATTCTAAATTAAGTCTGAACAACTTCTAGGCCTATAGCCTACTTAATGATAAATAACAATAAATGCAAATTGAAGATTTTAAGCTTTAAATGTCATGTAAATTAATACTAGTAGTAGCTAAGCTATCGGTTTGGGCATGAAATTTCCATTGCGAAAAAGTTTTTTAAAGAGAAAGGTTTAGGCTAACCTGTCGTTGAAATTAACCCTCTAAAGTCTAAATGGGATACAGACTTCTTTTAGGAGGAAAATGAAGCCGTAGTTTGACAAACCTACATGCATGAGAACATGAGCATATACGAGAAACTAGATCTCGACATTTCCCCGTAATATAAGCTTATAATTGAATTTAATCGCAGTACTGTTTGTTCAGCGGTTAGGAAGCCTATAGGCCAGCGGACCAGCGGTTCCCAACCCGTGGCCCGCGCCCCGCGGGTCAAAAGTGGCCCGCCAGGCCTAAACAATTGGCCCGCATCTCTAAAAGAATTAACAAATAGCCTAGATATAGGCCTATATGAAAAATGACAATTTTGACAGGATAGAGCACATAATTACATTATATTACAAATTATTCTATTTTGGCGACTATAGCCTACATAACATCAAACACTATTATTTTGAATCAATTACAACAATTCTCTATGCTTTTAGTTAGTTAAATTTTAGCCTTGTGGTCCCTATAATGACCTTCAACTATAAGAAAAAATGGCCCTCGTGTCTTCCAACTTAGAAAAAGTGGCCCTAAAGGCAAAAAGGCTGGGAACCACTGGCCTAGGCCTACGGAAACAGATCAGGAGTAGGCCTAGACGAATCAGAATCCGGAATAAGCCTATGTCAACTGCAGTAGGCCTATAAATTATGACCTCACTAAATCGTTTTCAAACCCACCAACGGATTGTTTACTAACGTGTCATGAAGTAATCTGTTGCAATTGGGATATGGATCGAGATAGCCTATAGATCTTATGCATGTGCATTGTGCACAGACCTATAGTACGTATTATAGTATCTAGGCCTATAATAGATATAGTTACGATAATAATGGCAGTTACTAGTTAACCTACCGCATTAATTTTAGCATCGTGTCCTCATATGGGACTTATTCTCCGCCTGCAGTGTCCCATAAAACAGAGTCTCTTAGTCTTAACCGGATAGTGAACGTCACATAATAATATGCATGCATACTCTGCATAGTAGATCTATTATAATAATTACACATGAACATAAACACAGTCCATCACATTATGCATTCATATGCAGGGCCTACAACATGAGTATACAAACATAGGGTAACTTGGGGTTATATCGACCCTGGACTAAGCTTAAAATTATATGGACAATCGTGAAGAATCAATTACTTAGCTTATAACTATAAACAGTCACTTGCATTTAACTTAATTTAAGTTGATCTGTGTAGAGGCTATATTTTATAGCGCAACTGTTCGATATATGTTATGTGCCTACCAGACTTTTTACCAATTAAGATTAAAATTAGGACAATAATCATTTATAGAGTTAGTTAATCATTGTAATTATGTTGCTGACATTATTTTAGACAT
>OX457036.1:58056363-58153863 GCA_949752735.1 Lumbricus terrestris | reverse complement strand
GCAACGAAAAGAAATAGCCGAATCCACGTGTCATCGGCGGCGCGCCGACAAATTTTCGGCGGCGGCGGCGTCGGTGCGCCGACTCAAAAAAATCGGCGGCGGCGGCGCCCACAAAGTGGCGGCGGCGGCGGCGCGGCGCGGCCGGCGCAGGGCTTTGGTCTAAATATTGCTTCAGTAGCAGTTGAACGCCTGCCAATGCATCTTCGTTCAAATTGCTGTAGGAGATTCAAAGCTTGTATAGAATAGATAAAGCTTTGTCCGAAGTTTCTAGTAGTTTGAATTTCTTTCAGACAGAAAGAGAGAGAGAGAGTAGGCTAAGCACTATAGCTATATATAGGCTACCGAGAGGGTTCGTAGCAACCAACAAACAGATGGATTTTGTTCGCCAAGTCGCAACTGATTAGCTTTAAAAAGCGACGGCTTCTGTCGATCGTATTAGAACGTACGTATACGATTAATGCCCTGTTTATTGTTTATTGCCCATTATGTACAAGGCTTATCACATAGTTTATGCGCCCTATATTATATAGCCTATGTACCGGGTCAAAATTCCTTCTGACCTTTTTGAAGCAGAATCGTCCTCTCCTCGGATCCGTCTTTGCATCTATGTAGCAACAGTTCTCCACCATTGTACCGTGTAGCCTATATATAGACCAAGTGGAATAAGTTTATTGATCGATTGATCTAAGTTAGGAGGTCGAGTTGTAACATCGGAGTCAACAGTCTAATATCCCTCGACGTGCGTTCAACTCCAAACCCATGCTGAGTAGGATACACTTCTTCAGGCAACAACAATGGGTACAGGACATAGTCTAAGCCTGCCTCATCGCCACGGCCCGATGTGCACCGTGCCCCTGCAGAAGCGACGCGAGAGCCACTCCTCAAATCCTCCGTCGGATGATGCGACGAGCAACCGACAGAGACGCAGTCTGAGCGCCGCCTTCAGTCTCCTTCCGGATCCTGAGCAAGCGGGGGACGTGGATGGGTGGTGGGGGTCGACGACGACGTCTGATCTCGTCAACATCAACGCAGCGACGGAGGAGGAGCTGATGACACTGCCAGGGATCAGTCGACAGACGGCCAGGAACATCGTCGGCTACCGGAAGTTGATTGGTGGCTTCCGGAAGGTGGAGGACCTGGCGCTCGTGTCTGGCATCGGAGCGACGAAGCTTGGCCTCATCAGAGACGAACTGTGCGTCGGTAGGAGAAGTCATTTGTTCACTTATTCACTTATTCACTTTTTCACTTATTCACTTATTCACTTATTCGCCTCAATTCATCGGATATCTGATCTCAGACAACGTCGTTGAGTGATGCAATGTAGTGATTTAGCGCCATGACCCACCACCACCACCACCACCACCACCACCACCACCATCTGTTTGGACGATAAAATTAATTGTCATAGTATGAGCGGATGATACAAGTTTGAAAGAAGTCGAATTTGACCGTCGTCGGCAACCAGCAGGGCGTCATCACGTACTACTGCATCTCACTTTACTAATGCCATCTGCCGATTGGAAGGTTAGGTGAACCTTTGGGTGCGCCCTTCGTTTCAGAGTGCTAACCATTGCCCTAACCTAGCCCCCCCCCCAATTGTGATATCTACCCCCCCCCCCCCCCCAACTGTGATAATTATAGTAGAACTCGGTGTCCTGTGACCTTAGATGTTCTATCTGTTGATTGCAGGTAGGAGGGCGTCGGCGGCATCAAAGAACAGTTCAGCGTCGAGCAGTGGAATCGACCTCTCGATGCTGGACACCGGAAGTCGATCATCCTCCACCCTTGGCCCTGGAGCAGGAGGCGGAGGAGGCGGAGGAGGAGGCGGAGGAGGAGGTCAAAGGCGATTGTCAAGCGCCACGAAGGTCAACATCAACACGGCGAATATCTTCCAACTGATGAAGGTCCAGTTCCTGACGCAGAATCTGGCCGAGAACATCGTCGTGCACAGGGACCGTAAGGGTCCGTTCCGCTGCCTTGACGACCTTCTCAAGGTCAAAGGTGTCAAGGTCGCGCTGTTCAGTGCCATCCGACCGTATCTTGTGCTGGTTAACGACACCAATGCAGGCGGTGCAGTGGAGCGGAAACATCCGAGGACGAGCGAACTGAAGAGGCTCTCAGTGAACGGTGACGACCATCAGGTGAACCAGAACAACGGAAATCAGTTCCACATGAATGCGTACCAGATGGATAAGTCTAAGATGAATGATTATGGGGACCATTGTCATATCAATCAAACGAATCAGACGCCGTTAAGACATGACAATCATTTGAATAATCATTTCAACAATCATCATCAGTCCTATCTCAGTCAAATGGATTCTTCGCAGCCGATTCAGTTGCAGGTGAATCAGTCCGAGGTGAATCAGTTGCAGGTGAATCGTCGTTCGTCATTGCCAATGCATCTTCTCCAGTTGCCAGATTCCCATCACCAGGTGGAGCACCAGGTGGAACGAAGACGAAGGTCAGACCCTCTGAGCAGCGGACAGACACATCGAACCCTTCGTTTCGCCTCATGGAATCTCGACAAGTGCAGTTTGGAGAAGGCCGAAAACCCTGGGGTCAGAGAGGTCGTTGCCATGACAATACTGGAAAACGGGTAAAGACAACCCTTCTTAGTCTTCGTGATAGAATAGACAGGATGCATGTGAGGGTGTGTAGCGCGGGATGATTAAAACAGGTGGAATTGGTTCAGAACTTCAGATGACATGAAAGAGCTTCAGAGTGAAGGTTGGATATGATCATGGTGTAGGCTACAGCGAGGTAATCATAAACCTTGGAACAAAATTACTAAGTAGCCTACTAGCCTAATGCACGCAATTGCCTATAATCATTATTATTATTATTATTATTATTATTATTATTATTATTATTATTATTATTATTATTATTATTATATCATATAGGCCTAATATTATTTTAATGCCTATTAAAGCCTATAATTATTGTTATATCATATTTGGCCTATATTATAATTATAGGCCTATTATATTATATTACATTATATTGTATTGTATTACTGTATTACTGTATTACATAATATTATATAGGGTGACCCGAAAGTTCGTTCACCGTTTTCAAAATGCGCTATCTCAATAACGGTTTCCTATTTCTTTATAATATTTTGTCAGTGTATACACCAGTCAAATGAAAGATACTGGTACAAATTTGATTATGATCCGGTCCGTTTTCGCCATTATTTATAAGAAAATGTAAAGACGACCAGTTTTTGCGAAAAAACTGCGTTCGTCAAATTAACACAATAAAGAAACAGTGTATACGCCTAGCCTCCTATACAATCGTGACAAGACACTGTTGTTACCTATATAGGACATACACAGATGTAGGTTATTAGCTATACAGTGTCTCCTTTCTGCTTAATGACAGCACTGACTTTATCCGGCATAGGAAGAGTACGTTCCGCCTGCTCCACAGATGAAGTTTAGTTCGTCGGTGATGGTTTTGGGTGGGATGACTGCCAATGGTCTCACTAAGCTTCAATTTGTGCCAAATGGTACCAGATTGAACTCACAGTACTACGTACAACACCAACATTCACGAGCAGATCGTGAAGCCAGCGTTCAAGAGAGAAAATGACAACGGCAGTGTCATGCAACGAAAGTTGTTTGTTGACAATGACTTGTTAAACAGTATTTCAGCAGGATGGCGCACGCTGTCATACATAAGATGTGACGACGAAGTGGCTAGACGACAAGACAACCTCCCGTCAAACATAAAGCCGAAGGATTGGCCACCCAACTCTCCGGACTTCTCTCCTATTGAGAACTTGTGGAGTATTTTATCTCTCAGCGTTTATAAAGATCCTGAGCCAAAGAACGCTGATCAGCTCAAGCGTCGCCTCCAACGAGCGTGGACATCGATAGCAGTTGGAACACTTCAGAGGCTGATCCAGTTATGCCGGATAGAGTCAGTGCTGTCATTAAGCAGAAAGGAGACACTTTAGCCAATAGCCTACGTCTGTGTATGTCCTATATATAGGTAACAACAGTGTCTTGTCACGCTTGTATACGAGGCTATAGGCGTATTCACAGTTTCTTCATTGTGTTAATTTGATGAACGCAGTTTTTCCGCAAAAACTGGTCGTCTTTACATTTTCTTATAAATAATGGCGAAAACGGAATGAATCATAATAAAATTTGTACCAGTATCTTTCATTTGACTGATGTATACACTGACAAAATATTATAGAGAAATATGAAGCCGTTACTGAGATAACGCATTTTGAAAACGGTGAACGAACTTTCGTGTCACCCTATATTATAATCACTATTATAATAGAGCCTACTATATTAGTATTATTTGTTTGGCACCACTATATTTTTCTTTCCTTTAGGCTCGGATTAGGCCTAATCTCTCGTTGGCAAAAGGTCAGCCACATAAAGCGTAGTAGGCCTTTGTTATTATTACGCAATTTCGCTGATTCATTTGTTATTATTCCAATGTTGAGCTGTCTTAATAATAGCCTAGAACAGAGGAGGCGCAGACAAAGAGCGATGCTTTGAAGTCAGACAATGACGTCAGATAGAAATGGAGGCCAATTGTTAATTGCTATTATTATCATCACAGACAGCATAAAAATAGAAATTGTTGTTGTTGAGGTGGTCGATAGGTGGCACTTAGTAAGCTGGTCACATCAACGTCAGATCTACGACGTCGTTTCCTATAATTATTATTCGCCTCCTCCGAATATGAATGAGCAGAGCATCTATAACGATGATTACTCCATTGCCACCACGTGATTATAATTATTATGAACATACACAGAGGCCTACATTTCCAGCAATCCAGTAGGCCTAATAACTCCTTTTGTATGAACTGCAAAGGCTCTATAATTATGTGCATATATATATACATATATATAGTTATATATACACATATATAGTTATATATACACATATATAGTTATATATACACATCTTATCTTATCTTATCTGACCATTTATAAAGCGCTTCTCGCAGCACGAGCCTTTCAGAAGCGCTCCCAGTGCGTTTAACTCCGAGAAAAAAGACAAGTTTTTAGACGAGAGAAAGACGAGGATACACTACCAGAGAGTATGGCAGAGCGAACTGATGGGGGAAGCCCATTCCATAGGGAGGGACCAATGCAGGCGAATGATCTGGATTGAGCCATGGCGGTCCTGACTCGGGGGACAAAGAGGTCAAGCCGATCAGAGGACCTAAGAGGACGCAGTGAAGTAGCAGAAAGGGGCGGTGTATCTGATCACACAGATACTTCGGAGCAAGACCCATTTGAGACTTAAGGACCAAAATCAGGACTTTAAATTGAATACGGACCGAGAGTGGAAGCCAGTGAAGTTGTTCAGTCATGAATGTAGAAATGTGGGAGAATCGAGGAAGACGGGCAATGAGCCTAGCAGCGGCATTGAGTACAGATTGCAGAGGAGCTAGGCGAACCTTAGGCAGTCCAATAAGGACAGAGTTGCAATAGTCGATCCGGGAACATACAAAAGCATGCACAATTGAGGTAAAGATCGATGATGAGACAGATTTGCGAATAGCCCTGAGACGCCTTAGCTGGAAATAGGAAGAGCGAGTAAGATTGGCAATGTGCTCAGTGAAGGTAAGAGAACTATCAAGGGTGACACCTAGGTCTCGAACACTGGAGGAGAAGTTAAAGTGAGGAAAAGTTTGAACATATATACGTATGTGTATATATATATATAATTATATATATATGTAATTATATATATGGTCTTGTGAGTTGTGACTCCTATCACTCATAATTATCACTGTTTCGTGATCGTAATCGCCATCTCAGATTTCTACAGCGCCCTCAAAAGCGAAGTCACGGGAACCCGCTTATTCACAGGCGCATAATCAAAGCAAAATCGATAGGCAGAGGGTCAAGATCCGGAGAACCAGGCAGACAGACGGACCACTAAGGTAGATGATGTTTATAGTGGAATTTCAACTGTGGAAATCGCAGTCCCAACGTTTTATATACTTTTATACGTAGACATATAGGCCTATTATATTAATTGAAGGCCTATGTATTGGCAGGAGTGCGTTCAGATTTGAAAATAAGTGCATGGACGCCATGCATGCAGTCACAGACTCACAGTTTAACTTTGGATGTGGAGGTGGTGGTTGTGGCGGTGGTTGTGGGTAAAGATCGACTTCTTATTGTGGTGTTGGTGGTGCTGGTGTTGGTGCTGTGACATAAGTATGTTCATATATTATCATATTATTATTACTATGCCGACGCCAGTGATGATGATGATGATGACGATGACGATGACGATGATGGCAATGACGTCGATGATGTTCAATTTTAGAATCGACTTACTGGCTGTTCAGGACTTGCAGAGCGAAAGGGCGCTGACCAAGGTAGAGTAACCCTGCACAGTTAGGCCTATAATCATAGGCGCAACCACCCTATGGGACCCACGGGACGCGTCCCCCTCAACTTTTTGGAGGCTTGGGACGGTCCCCCCAAATTTTGGCGAATGGTCCCCTCCCCAACTTTCGACGAATGGTCCCCTCCAACTTTCGACGAGAGGCTTGGGACTTTTGCAACCGACTACTGCTAATTTGTACCAGTATCTGCCATTCAATATAGACTGGCATTATTAAGAACGTAGCTTCTCAGCATTAAGGCTGAATCAAGAGTGTTTTAATCCTGCCTGTAGGCCAACATCTTAACTCGACAGTGTTGGCGTCTCACACAGATAGCACGTGAAACCACGGGCGGAGACCTAGGGGGCAGGGGGGACGGTCCCCCCCAATGGAGGCGTTGGGGGACGGCCCATGCATTTGTTCCCCCCCCCCCCAATGTTTAATCGTTAGGGCATGTACACACACGTCAGTGGAGTTCTAGAGAAAGAAAACTTTAGCAGATGAAGCTCATATTTCTAGTTATATGAATTCCCGGGCAATCCAGGCTCCAACCAATAGTTATTTAGTCCCACGATGAATAGCTTGCGAACATCATACTGTGTGGATAAGATACCTCTTTTAACGTATTACCAGTTATTTTAAAAACATTGCCAACACCAACCTCACAACTAATATAAAACTAATGGACTCCATCAGGAAAAGAGAAGTTCAAATTACCCGACTTAGGATGTGGCATGTCCTTAATAACACTTGGCTGAAAGTGTTAGGTAAAAGCACAACAGACCTGTGTTCTAAATGCCAATTGCCTGAAACAACTGAGCATACGCTGCTTGCGTGTATAACGAATGATATATCAATCTTACTACTTAAAAAATGCGAGGAGGAAAAGGTGGAATGCACTGTTAAAAATCTTTAAAGACGTCAACAGCCTTTGTAGCTATAAGATGTCGTTAAGCTTCTGATTAATAATAATAAATAACGCCACAACGTCATAATCGGGCTTCTGCTACATTCTCTAAAGGTTTCCTTCCGGCTCGAATCAACCTCCAGTTGGACATTGGGAATAATATGGAAAGTAAGTAAGTTAGTATGTAAGTATTTTGTTTATTACTCCTCTTGAAAACGAACAATGGGACATAGAACATCGTTATTATACAACGGATTAACAATAGGCAATAAAAACGTACGATTTAAAATCCCAAGTTAAATATAATATAATTACTAAACTATTATCATCAAACAAGTTAACTAATATTTTTTTAAACAGAGAATTCAAATTGGAGATGTCTCTTACACACCTCTTTTAACTTTACTAAACTATTATCATCAAACAAATTAACTATTATTTTTTAGCAAAAAATTGGTTCAGTACCTTGCTCCTAAGTGCTGTAATACGCCGAGCAAATTTCTGTCCAGGGTAACGGCCTTTGTTGTCATAGACCCTGGTCAAATCGGATCCATCCATATTTTTTAGCAGAGAATTCCAACTGGAGATGTCTCTTACACACCTCTTTTAACTTTACTAAATTATTATCATCAAACGAGTTAACTATTATTTTTAAAACAGAGAATTCCAATTGGAGATGTCTCTTACACACCTCTTTTAACTTTACTAAACTATTATCATCAAACAAATTAACTATTATTTTTTAGCAGAGAATATCAACTGGAGATGTCTCTTACACACCTCTTTTAACTTTACTAAACTATTATCATCAATTAAGTTAACTATTATTATTGTTTTAAACTGAGAATTCCAATTGGAGATGTCTCTTACATACATCTTTTAATTTTACTAAACTTATATCACCAGACAAGTTAACTTTTATGTTTTAAAACAAGTTTTTATGTTTTAAAACAAGTTTTTAAACAAGTTAACTATTATTATTGTTTTAAACTGAGAATTCCAATTGGAGATGTCTCTTACACACATCTTTTAATTTTACTAAACTATTATCATCAAACAAGTTAACTATTATTATTGTTTTAAACTGAGAATTCCAATTGGAGATGTCTCTTACATACATCTTTTAATTTTACTAAACTTATATCACCAGACAAGTTAACTTTTATGTTTTAACAGAGAATTCCAATTGGAGATGTTTCTTACACACCTCTTTTAACTTTACTAAGCTATTATCGTCAAACAAATTAGCTATTAATTTTCTTTAACACAGAATTCCATTTGGAAATGTCTCTTACACACCTCTTTTAACTTTACTAAACAATTATCAATTCATAGCATTTCGACATTGGGGAGGGCACTTTTGAAGTCGTAAACAAAGACTATTTATAAGCACTAAAATGACGAGGAAATTTGTTAATATGACTACCTGAAAATGCTACCATTGTAGTGCTGAAAATCGAAATTTTTCGAAGTTTGGGGGCATATCTCCCTGCCCAAACTCTCCCCTGCTCGTCGATCCTCCTTCGGCCGTTCGTTTGTCCCCCAAAGTCAGCACCAAGTCTTCACCTATGGTCTACACTGTTAGGATATGAAAATGGGCACATGTTTCCCATTCCTTAGTTCCGCTGTGTGCTCATTTATATGTGCATTTGAATCAATGTATAATTGGAGATTTGTTGCACGACTATAATTTTTGCACCATTTTACCCTTTTATAAGATAGATAGCTTTCTCTAATAATACTAGAGTAGTCCAAAAAGATCTCTAACCTTTTTCCGGTTAGACGGAAATGAGCACTCATGATTCTCATTCTTTGGTTCCACTGTGTCTTAGTTTATGTGTAGACCTATATTAAAATCAATGGATATTTATTGCATGACTTCTGTGCCTTTAGGGTAGGGCGAAGCTTTGAATCCCCAGGAGTTGCGCCATTTTTTGTAAGCAATGTCTAATGTCAATACAGTCAATTACGATATGGCTCATTAAGAGATTGATTGACTGATTTAGGTTTAGACTTTCACAGATCGAGATAGTTTAGGTACTTTTATTCCGATATCATCGTTGCAAAATTTCAGTTAAACTAGAACCTAAATGCACTCGGTTTGGCATCAAATGCTCAAAATTGCTTCGGATTCTGGGGCGATGGGGGAGCTTACGACGCTCCCCCATACCCCATAATCGTTGGGGCTTCTTGCCTTCGGCAATCGCAGTTTCGCGTGCTTCGCGCTCGCTATTATTACTTCAACTAAAAAATTTCTTTGTTCCCTGGTCCCCCCCAACTTTTTGGACGTGGTTGCGCCTATGCCTATAATATAGGCCTAACTGATATTATAAGCTTAGCCTATTTGAATAATTGAATATGGATAATTTATATATATAATTATATAGGCAACTTTCAGAAGACTTCAGAGGCGCTGAAACACAGGTAGGCTATTATAGACTACTCTATCTGGCAGATCTGGACAGATGAATTTACAAAGACGAGCTTTAAATGTTTTCGGTTAAATATATATATACACACATATATATATATACACATATATATATTTCCGATGGCAACGTTCGGATGTGAAGTGGACCATTTTTGGTTGAAGGATCCTTGGCACGGAAAGCAAGATCAACGGTCAAGAAGCAGTGGCCTACGTCAGGGGCGGATCCAGAGGGGCCAATCCGGCCATGCCCCCCCATTTAAAAATTGCATGGGACGTGCCCCCCCCCATTTGGCTTCAACAAGCCATTAAATAAATGCAGCGAGAGAGAAAAGCAGGATAACATTACACCCGACTATATAAAATTATATGATGACTGGCGACATAAGATTTTTCGGCGACGAAGAAGACGAAATTTTTCCCTTGTCCCAACAACAATACCGAAAAATTTGGCCCCCCCTTCGAAAATGTTTGTATCCGCCCTTGGCCAACGTGCCAGACTGCCAGCTATGGTTATATGATTTTCGCCTCAGGTCATGGGAGGCATCCAGAAGGTCGAAAAAATTAGATGCAAAGAAAATAATTTTATAGAAAACTTTAAATTTCCATTATCTATGTAGACCTAAAACGTTTTCTTTATTGCAGGACAAGACGTATGATCATTCACCACATTAAATATATACGTTTCCTGGATGGCGTCACACGCGATAGTATATATCTATGCAGCCTAGCCACGACTTCGATACCACCACTGTCCCAAAGCAGGACCTATCCCAATCATGGACAATCTCCCCTACGCCAACACTGTGGCCAAAATATTGAAATCGACCTCTCAATTGCTTATATGTGACGGGCCAATCATGCAATAAGTTGTTCTTTACAGTAATTATGTTGATTAACTGTATAATGTCAGACGAATGTTTAAAATTTTGATGCAGCTCTGCGAAGAACTGAATTTCCTGGCATCTCTAAACGGCAGCAATCAGATTGAGGAGGGATCCGCCTCAAGCCAATGGCTGTCGACTTCAGACAGTTCCCTCTGTCGTCATACGGAAAAGGTATTCGCACAGACAAAGAGACAGACATACTGATTGGCTGGCTGACTGACTGACTGACTGACCGACCGACCGACCGACCGACCGACCGACCGGCGACCGACCGACCGACCGACTGACTGGTTGACTGTGACAGGATGGTGACTGTGGTTAAAACAGTACGTCTCAGTACAGTTTAACACTTTAATATGGCAACTAATCTAGTGCTAACAGAATAGCATGTAGGCCTAATTTAATGACATAGGCCTACTACGTAGTGAAATGTCAAATGCACATCCCGTGGTGCCCTCTGCAGGTGCTTGCAAATAAATGTCTTAAATTCTTGGCAGATAAAAGTTCTGGTAGCTTTATATTATTAGACTATACTGCTGCTGCAGTGCGTTGGAGTGTATAGGCGTATAATAGGCCTAAGCCGATGAGTGCGATGACTGTCGTTACCGCGTAGGTCCTACTTATGATTTCAGATATCGCAAGAGAATAATAGTCTTGGCTTTCTTTATCGTGGCGATGGATGTATGAAGTTGATCTCAGCCGATGTGGTCCATTGTCCTACGACAAGACCTGACAATAAGACTCCTACCATGTCTGTCTTCATCGCAGTCTTCGAGGTAGGCCTTCGTGTCATGGCTGACTGACTCCGTATAAACAATAGGCCTAGAACAGAGGTTCTCAAACTGTGGTACGCGTACCCCCTGGGGTACGCCATTCGCCCGGTAAGGGGTACGCGAAAAATTCCAGAAATATAAATTTTCTTTGAGTTTATGGACTTTGTGTCCTTCTTTCTTTGATTAGCAGTTATTTTTATCGTTGAAACATATAACAACATCGTCGTTTCTATCTTTCACAGCAAATAATTAGACTCATATACAATGCAATGCATGCAACATATTTATGTTTAGACCTATTACTATAGTTTTGAAACGAATAGGTCTAATCTAATGTATAACTGGTTGAAAGTACGAAAGCCAGAATATCTCAGACTAGGTTATATATATATATATAATATAGAGTTCAACTAGCTGAGATCTATCGAGTTGAATTGGCCAAAATTTAATGATTAATTTTTGGTCGAGCTTGAGATTTTGTGATTCCTTTCAGCACGCATCTGTGTGAACTGTTAACTATCATTGCTACCAAAAACAAACATGGAGTAAATTTGCGTTTGAAATTGACAAAATTAATATTAAACCAGATATTGTAATCTGTGCTAATCTGAACAAGCACTATAGGTTGGCTCTTTCCTCTTTCTTACAGTGGTTAGGCCTATAGAGCAAGTTTTCATTTTAAAATTGTTGAAAAGATTATTGTGTTGCAATATGTACCGGTAGTTTGAAATATAGCGTTGAGAAAATTAATGGTCATGACCCACATATGTAGGCCGACTTAATGCGTACTGGGACATTTGTACGTAACCATCTCTGTCTGTCCTAAGCGAGAGCTAATCGACAAATTTTACCATCATATTCGTGTTCAGCACCTCAAAATTAGTTAAGATTTGCTATTTTCATCTAAGATACATTTTGTGTGTTGTCCAGTGTTATATGATTCAAAACTAGATTTTGCTCCCTTTATAGGGGCTTAGGTCTAAACTCTAGAGTTTAGACCTAAGCCCCTTATTAGATAATAAACGATGTCACCAATGATTAAATGGACTTTTAGTTGTCACTGCCAGAGGACATCGCAACGGCATTTTGTTTCTGAACCGACTTTGCTGGGGGTACGCCAGCATTCGATATTTTTACTTGGGGGTACAATAAAAATAAAGTTTGAGAACCCCTGGCCTAGAAGACGGGCATTATATACAAAGGCTGAGCTAATGACACTGCTTCAAACTACAATTCATCAATCGTTGATTCATTAATTTAATTCTATCTTGACTTAAGATAAGCTAAATACATCGAGCATCGGCCTACCTGTGTTTTTTAGACTTGCCTCTGTGGCTTAGGCCCGTTTCTGGGCGAAATTAAAACCTACCAATTTTTCCCTACAGACGCCACGCAATTTTAAACTCTCAGTCAAATAGCCTACAACAAAACTACAAACTATTATAAGAGCTCTATAGGCCTATAGAGTCTACAGAAAATATAGAAAACTGTCTTATGAGAACTCAAAGTGTATTAAGGATGAGAACTAAATGATAACAACAAAGTACAAACTCACAATCTTATAATATTATTATGTAACCTATGCTACCTGGGTGCGGTGATAGAACTCCGGCCATGGTCACCAAACGAGGATATAATATTATTATATATAATATCCGGTATATATATATATATAGGCCTATATATGATTACATAGTATATACAACATAAAAATACATGAATATACATAGGCCTAATTTACATATAATAGGCCTATAGTCTACAGAAACGACGACGACGGTTAGGATGATGGTGATAGATATTCGTATTTATTGAGAATCTCGCTGACACACTGCAGCAAGGTGATGATAGTAGTAGGCCTAATATATTGGTAAAATAATTTCATTTAACCACAGCCACAGATTTTACAAGTTTACATAGCCTAGCTTCTTCTGACTATAATTTTGTTTTTCTTTCTTAGGCGACGGCATCTCTTCGTTTCTGCATAGTCAACATCCAATTTGATTCGTCTGTGAACGAAAATTACATTGCAAACCTGTCAATGATGGAAGCCATCAATGCGGTCAAGCTACATCTGTCTGATACAGGTTAGCTTATAATAATTTTTGATTATGTCCCATATACCGGCCGGTAGGCTATACGCACTTCTATTTAGGCCTTAGACCTATTCGTGTTCTGCGTTGATATAGAACTCACAAGGAAAGCTCACAGGGTCTATATGCCTACATGTGCATTTAGGCCTATGTGCGTATAATTAGTTTTATTTATGATTAATTATTAGTGACTTCTGTCGCAGAGTACCTACAGATGCAAGACTCGAACCGAGGTCAGTAGGCTATATAGCTGTTCAAACAGAGGGAAGTGAGCATTGGCTAACGCTAAGCCATTTTTGAAAGACGGTCCATATATTCTTTAAGTTGAGAAGTTGAATGACTTAATCAAGCGATTGAGCTGAATGAACTGTGTTACTGTGAACAGAGCGAGAATTCCAACATTTCGGTCAAACAACCCTGATGTAAGGTGTGACCAAAGAATTAACCCGAGCTTCTGTGAATAACAGAGCAGAGTCAATTTACGAGATAAATAATTATTGTCAATTTACTCTTCTTCAGTATCTAAATCGTTTGATTTCTAACCAACTTAAGGTTTTGCTTATTCGCGCAGGTCAAGAACACATTCCGGTGATTTTCGTCGGCTTTTTCAACGCATCTCCCGATCAGCCAGGTACGGCTAAGTCTTGATAAAAAATGGTGTGGATCCTACGTGACGTAGTTTATAAAATTGACATCTTATCTTGCAGTTTCTGAAAGTCTTTAATCTAAACCGAAAAGACACAAAAAGTATCGCTTTCACTAATCCTTCTCCTTATTTATTTCTCCTTCTCAAGGGTCTATCGTTGTTGCCATTCACATTCTAAACGTCACTCACCACAGCAGTCTGACTGTCTATATCTGCCTGATACTGGGTACTTGACTAGCAGTGTTTGATCTTGGAATCTATGGGGGGGGGGGGTGTTCCCCAAATTATCTTTCAAATTACTTTCCCCAGAAAAATTTAGCAAAACGATAGTAGTTCTGAGCAGAAATTGTCACAAATGGTACACAAACCAAGCAAGAACTATCAAATTACCAAAAATGGGAAGTCATGTAGTAGGCCTAATGATGTTGTTCAGACAAGTGTTTAAGGATCAAAACATTTTTAAATTTGAGTTTGAAAGATAACACTTCAAAGACGTTTAGTTGTACATTGCACAAAAATGGTATTTGTACAAAATGTAACAGTAGATTATACTCATTATAATAGTGATATGATAGTATCCTATAGTACTATAGTAAATAATATAATTATAGTCCTCAAAATTTGAGGACTAATTATATTATAAGGTCACGATATATTACGAGTTCAAGTAATACAATAACTGAAACAATAACTGAAACTAAAAATTATTATCATTATGCAAAATTTTCTAGGGGTGTCATTTCAGAGGGAATTCAAGCCCTGCAGATGTTCAGATTAAACACTAGGATTTGTTAGTCTCATAGATGAACATTGACTATTGTCTTTAGAGTTTTGTCCTCGTGTTCTTTCAGAGTTGGCAAGCTTCAAAGAAGCTGGTTATCATCCGGTCTTCTCCACAAAGCAATTCACCGACATATCATCGCAGAATCCAAGTGGTACTCGGTGCTCAGAAAATCTCTGGCTAGATTCGCGACTAATCAAGAATGGCTTCACCGGTTAGTTCACATCATCCATTTAGACATACTGCACTTAATTGTTGCATGTGCAGGCAGTCAATCTGAATCTGTGGAGCAAGATAAGCACATACACACACACACACACATGCATGCATGCACCTAACTAAATCTAATCTTGGCAATGATGTCTCAAACTGACTGCAATAGAGCAGATAACTGATTTGTTGCTATGTCGTATTCGCACCATTTCGTCCCTGTTCCAAGTCGGACCGTAGGAGGCTCGCACAACCAAACAGTGGCGGCGCCAGGGTTTCAATTTGGGGGGGGGCTGAATCCTAGCGGAGGCGAAATATCATGGAAATTTTCCATTTTCATCGGCCAAAATTTCTGACGACAAAAAAAACGGATGACCCCGTAGCCCCCCCCCCCAGCGCCGCCACTGCAACCGAAATTAATTGCTGGAGTGCGTCCGAGAAATGGGAAAAAGCTGTCAGCAATGACAGGTGACCCGAGGGAGACTGCAGCCATCTGCTCTAGAACCTGTTAATTGCCCATCAAGTACGAAACTTCCTCCTTGCTTTAGCCATCTTGGATTGGAAGTTGGAACTGTTGGAAGGCTGATATCAAACCAAGCCCAACTAACAGTTTATAGGTGCAGATATACATAATGAAGGCAAACAATAGTTGTTGCACGTCTGCTAGAATAAAGATAACGTTAATTAATATAATTTTAATTAATATAATTATGTACAATGTATTTCTATGTATTTTTCGTAGGTAACGCCGGTATCATTCGAAATAACCTGACGAATCCGTGGATACCATGCGGATGGGGTTGGGGTGGATTAGTCAGCCATCACTGCCCCATCTGGGCGGATATATCCCTTGCACCTACCTCGGTTTCTGCATCCGTAAGGATGATTTCCTGAATTACAGCATCGTCAAATCTGGAAAAGTTGTGCTTCAGCGAGAAGAAGGGAATTCCATTGCGTTAAACCCAGTAGAGTAGTAGACAAAAACAAGTGCACAGTCTTAGCATAGACCAAAGCTACACTCAAGTGAACTCTGATGGGTTGGTTGCAAAGTGGTTCCCCATAAGCTAATGACAAACCAGCTGGTGTGCAGTCAGCCCTCTATCCTTTCAATGTTGGCACACACACACACACACACACACACACACACACACCAAAAGAAAAATGGAGCTGTCCCTTTAAGTGCTGCTGAAATATTCTCCAATCTCATGACCCCACTGCTTCTCAAAAGTTTTGATGTAGGGGTGAAAACAAGCACATTAACTAACCCCTATACTACAGGAATTTAGGAGAAAATGTAGTTTATGCTTTCACTTAGAAGATGTCGTCAATGTGTCATGTGCACCATTATCTTATAATGTGTTACACAACTTATGTTGCCTGTGGTTACCTCACTATAATTATAACCATGCTATAGAAGTGCACATATTTAAAGTCAGGGCCGGATTAAGGCATGTTCAACATGTTCGGCCGAACACCCCACACTTAAGGGGCCCCACATATGCGGAAAAATAAATTTTCTGTTTTTTTTTTATTTTAAGCAAATTTTGACCACGACTAAAAAAGGTCGTCAGCTATTTTTGGCAGGGAAAATCGGTATATTCATCAGAATTTTTGGCCGTAGATCTGCCAAAAATTTCCCGAACAGGACCGGGGACCCACATTTCTTAATCCGGCCCTGTTTAAAGTGATGGACATAATGCAGCACATGTAAATTTAAAACTTAAGTCAGTCTTGCCTGAATGTTGTACGAAGAACTCTACATGGACACAACTGCTCAGTGTCACATCGAAATACACAAATAAACATGCAGCATTAATATGCAAGTCTCATTTTTAATTTGTTACTTAAATGCCAATCGAAATATGAAAACCATCTCCTCAAATGAAGAACTAAACCCAACACCTTCGATTTCTCATAAGCAATGCAAATTACATTAACATAACATAATTTGCAATAATCAATACTTGCAACATATGTTTAGCAGCAGTTTTAATAGCTGTCCCTAAGAATCATTTGGCTTAAGTGTTTGATTTACCGGTAAACTGTGCTTCCAGGGTTCAAATCTCAAGTTGACAATCTATATATTGTGAGAAAGTATAGCTGCTTTTCATTATTCATTTCTTACACAGTAATTACATGCTCAAGGTTAGTAACTGTAACAGTAAGAAAGGCAACAATGCCTTCAAAAAACTGCTGTTGCACAGTCCACTCGGTTCAACCGCCCGTACAGTTGTTGGATTACAAATCGGCATTCTACTGAATAAAACACTGGGATTGCTGCTTCTGCTGCATCCATGTCTCAACCTCTGGACGTCAATTCCGATGAATTGAAAACAAGCAAAGAGGCAACAATCCTTAAGATTGTACTGACATCGGTTTATTATTTATTTAGCACCTTTTAAACCTCCGCAAGGCACTATTTCTACATTACGTGTCGTATCTACATTATTCAACAAAATATACCACAACTGTCTTATTATAACAAAACCTGCAATGAAAACACTTGGTATAATTTACATATCGGTTGTTATACTATTTTTCTGCTATTATCATATTTGGGTATATACAAAGCAGTTTGAACTGCAGACTAAGTAACATAACCAAACACCAAAAGCAATTTCTTACTATGCTGGTACGTATTTTCTAACATTGAAATTGCATCAACTGTATTACATTCAGGTTACGATGTGGCGTGAAATGCATAGTGAAGACCTAACTTTAATTGGCAATAGCCTCAAGCAGTGGGGAGTGAAAGGCCTATGGTGTGAAATTTACGGGCAGACCTATCTCCAGAGAGAGATAGTCTCAACCAGTGAGAGGAGTTCCTACTTTTTCCTTCACACTTCACATCCATTTGTGAGATTTAATGAGGTTGGTTCCCAAAGATGAAGCAAATAGGTACATGGCCCAATTGTTTTATATCAAACTTCATCTGATACCAAAGCATTTTATACAGAAATTCTGATGTAGTGAGAAATAACTGAAAATTAAAAATCTGACACTATACATGCCTTAACAGTTTTTCGTTTCTGAGAGGCTCAAATCCTTATTACAAATTATGTCATGAATGCAAAACTGTCAAAAGGCTGTCACCTAAGAAGACAAATACGTGTTTATCATTAATACATAAACTAGCTGCAAACGTGATCAAATATGTTAAATTATCGAATTAATAGATAAACATGTTATCACATGAAGGTTGCCAGACATGTTACACTAACATGCAAATGTCTAACAAGGTGGTCAAGGTTAGTCACCATATGAAATACTATCAAATACATTATGTTTTCACATAAGACTCCTTTACTCGGACATTCAGCAAATACATTGCAACGTATGTTTACCTAGGCAACAGCAAAACAAAAAGAGATTAAAATGAAGATCTATCGAAGCACGTTCTGCAAGTCGGATGTGGTTGTGTGATGGTTCGGTACCCTAGTGAAGGGCGTGATGTCGACTGTCGCTGCTTCAGTTGGCGTGGACGGGTGGCGGAGGTTGCGGGGCGAGAGAAGCGAAGAACGAGACGAACACCTCCACAGCAATTGCCAGAGCGCGCAGTCGGCGAGGTTCCTCTGGTGCTCTCTCTCCGCTACCAATGTCCTGTTAACATACAGTGCAGATATTATATATGACGATCACACACTTAGCTCTTACCACAGTGATTCCCAACCTGTTTTTGCTTACGGCACACTAAGAAAGAATAAAAAATTTCGCGGCGCACTGAATTATTATTGCCATTTTTTATATTTGTCACTATTATTTAATAATATTATCATTTTAAAGTTCATATTGTATAATAATAGTATTCTACATGTAGTCTAGTGAGTCTATAGTCAATGAACAGATCAAATTGAAACGACGCTCCAGAGACGGCAATCATACTCGCATTTCATTGTCGATTCTAAGAAGTCTTTATCTCTGGTTAGGCTACATTTGATTTAAGTTCAGACTGAAAATTTAAATTAGAAAAACTACGAAGATGCAAATGGCAGGAAGAATTTTGACTGCACGCAAATTGATCGAGGTAGGCCTATAATTATGATCTTTGAATGGAAAGCCAAAATTTATTCAAACTCTTTTCGGAAAATGTTGACTGATAAAATTTATTATTTCGTAAATCAATGAGCTCTTCTTTAAGATTTTTTGTTTCACCGATTACGAATGGATTGATTACCCAGTCAAAATTGTCGATTGTAAGCGAAGGGAAGTAGGCTTAATGCTGTAGTGCTGGTTGTAGGTCTATCAATGTGTTTTGTATTTCAGGTGCAATTTTCTTTTTTAACTGAGATTCATTGACCGTGGGAAACAGTCAAGACTTCATTTGGAGATCTTAACCCGCTACAGTATGAGAGAATAAGAGCAACTGACTAAAGTTTTGATGTTGCAGTGCTGATGTTTACGGATGTTTTGTCTGGAATCATTATTAATTAATAACTTTTAGAATTTTCCTGCGGCACACTTGCAAAGTTCTCGCGGCACACTAGTGTGCCGCGGCACATAGGTTGGGAATCACTGTCTTACCAGATGATCGACGTTAACTAAGACCGTAGGAGACTTTGCCAAATGATTGTCAATGGATCTTGTCACAGTACATGGTTTAATGTCATGTTTAGAAACAGCAGACACCAATGTAAACAGAATCTCAGTCTGATTATAGAGTGTCAGTATCACAATGCAAACGGAAGGCATCAAGCAATCAGAGGGAAACAAGAGTCGAGACAATAAGTAACATTTCCTAGACGTGTCATGTGGTTACCGACTGCTGAATAGTCAAAATAAGAAAGAATAAAACAGAGAATAAGGTTGCTAATGTCTCGTAAAAAGCTGGATAATCCAGCACTTTAACACGTTCACCGCCTACACGCCATGTTAAATGACTGAATCCAGTACGAGTTAACTCGTACTGGACGGTGAACGTGTTAACGACGAGAGTGTATAAAAACCAATGCAGCTTGTCATTAAAGAGCTAAGTTACATTACCTCTACGACTGTAATCAGGTTTGCAAACGACTTTGAAAACATAGACACCCTCAGAAAACAACTTAAATGTAACGTAATCAGAAATTTCTAGAGCACCACAACTGAACACATCACAGTTTCTACAACAACGACAGCGAAAAGATTTTGCCTCAATAGCAAAAACTTAAATGGGTCAGCTAAGAAGTTTTACGCTTTTAACAGTAATTCCTTAAGTATGGCACTGTTAACACAGTCCTTACATCTGGCTGTACATCTGTGCCAGCATCGCGAGTAGGAGCATTAGCGTCAACAGGAGCATTAGCGTCAACAGGAGCGTTGGCATCAGCAGGAGCGTTGGCATCAACAGGAGCGTTGGCATCAACAGGAGCGTTGGCATCAACAGGAGCGTTGGCAACTGGTGGATCTTGTCTTCTTCGAAAGAGCCCATGAATCCTGCCATCCTGAAGCCTTTAAGAAACACCACACATAAGTACATAAGTACAAAAACACGTATGCAAGCACATGAAATAAGTAAATGAGTGAGCAAGTAACTAGATTTTCCATCTGTAAACATTACTCGCTGAACAGAACTAAATGCTGTAATGTACACCGGTAGATCTTGTAATTTATGTAGCCCCTTCATGTAACCACACATTCATACAGGGTAATCTAAAAGATCTAACAAGGTGCAACTTCAGGTGGTGAAAAGTTTCTTGAGCTGCCAATGATAGACTGCACAATGACATATTAAATGATGCAAACAATTGCCGTAAATGTTACAAAACATTCCCTTTTAAACTATCTAACAAAATTTCTCCAAGTATGGCAGAGGCTGCAATATTGCACCTTTGAGGATGCACTTACATATGCATCTGAGTTCTGTGATATCTTTAATGGTAATTTAAAAAGTAGAGGCTTAGAGAGTGCTACATAAGACTAATTAATGTAACTGAACACCTTCCCAAAAGGTGCCCCTTGTTAGCCTATGGGATGTCAAATTTCATTAAGACAAAATTCATCTGCAAGCAGGAAATGCTGAAATGCTAGTTGCTAAATTAACAGAGCAGTACATCGTTCTGCACGAGCCTTGGAACCTCACTTCTAATGGGATTCCACACAGGTAAGTAAAATATTGCAAACTTTATCCTTTCTCCCTATGATGATAATTATAAAATACCACATCTACATTTAAAGAGCTAATTAATTTATTTTCCAGACAGATCAACAAACTGACAGAACAGTAAACAAAACCATATACAAAACACTCTTAAGTAATAATTATGTGAAAATCTGACCAAAACCAGGTGCATGTTGCAATGCACGCTTCTGAGAGAATGTGATCAAAATTCAATCATTTCAATTTTTGGTTTTTGACAGAAAATTATAAATAAATATGTTTAGGCACATTAAAACAACAATTATTTTGTGAAAAAAATCTTATTTTCAATTATATTTTGGATGATTTTGAAGTGGATATTGTTCATATAATTCAATGACTTCCAGAAATTTGCCACTTTCCCTCCATTAATGGCCATATTTGGCATGAGGCTAGCATATCAAATGAGGCATTAGTAGCCCACACTTCCTACTATTTTTGCAGTCTGTTTATTTGTTGCGAATTTCATTCAATTCTCAAAATATTTGCTAAAGAATTTTGCATACCATAGTTGTAGAAACCTTTAAATGGATTTTTCTCAGTTCAAACAGTTGAACCATATTTTCACTCATAACTTCGTACATGAACCTGGTAGAGCAAACTGATTTTTGTCATTTTAAAGAAGAGACTTTATTCTTTTAAAAGATGTATGACACTCAAATTGTACAAAAAATCGACTCAAGCCTGGTTTTGGTCAGATATGTCACATATACTGTTAAAAAACTTAATTAACTTGCGCTACCAGAAAATTGAACGAACAGCTGAAATAATGATAAACTTCAATGTAAACAATGTGTGAATTGAAAAAGAACAGTAAAACAAGATCTTTCAAACAATGGCTTGCCTTTCTGCTTCGAGTTCTCCAAGAATATTTAACCTAATTAGTGCCACAACACTATCCAATAACATTCCTTCATCACACAACTGCACTTTGACAAAAATAAGTTTGATAATTAGCTAAAAGCAATAGATGCTCATTTATTGCTTAGAAAACACTTGTATACAGGGGCCTATGCATACAAGTACACAGCATGCTTGTAGTAGATATTTACACAGCACTTGTTAGGAGCTCTCAAAAGGCACATACCACAGATACAATTATTACTATTTATTTTCATTTATCTACTCAAGAAATTTACACATGCCACTTCAAGAGAAACATAGAGTGCTCTGAAAACTGAACTGTAAATGATTATTAATCAGTGATTGTCATTAAGAAAAAAACATCAGTTATCAAACATTGCTTAGATCTGTAAAACAGTCACCATTGGCCTACTCTGCATATGTGTGTGAGCAGGTCACTGATGACCTTTCTACAGCTGACAGCAAAATCAGATTTCAGAAGCATATAAAATCAAGAATGAGGATCAATGATAGGTGATTGATATGTTGCCAATGGTTGGTTCTTTTGTGGAAAACATGCCCCTATCATGTGAACGATTCCATTACCAATGTAAGAGAGGTATTTCATTTCCATATACATAGGTGGTCCTTGTGGCCCATCCCTACAGTGTGACAACATGTTGACAAATCCCAAGATACCACCTATATGAAGGGTGAGGAAATTTAAGGACTGAAGTTCCCAGCTGAATTTGTCATCAAGAAATCTCTAGCCCAACCAAAAAGGAAGTTCTGTTACATATCGACCAACCCCAATAAATAATTACTACAAACAACTACCTCTACAAGTACTACTATAAGAACATGTAACATGCAGAAAGACCCAACAGCAATGATCAGGCAAAAACAAAACAATCTCAATTATTTTCCTTAGATTTGACATTTGATTTCTCTGATATTTTTTTATTATATGATACCATTGAACTCCAATTGAGGAACAGTGATTTTGGTGAATTGTAACACTCCGATGGTACAAAGAGCCGAAGATCAGCAGAGATGCAACGTCGCATCCCACAACTTTCCTAAAGACCAACTCAGCCGTTCATTCGTCAGATGGTGTTGGTAAAATGAGTAACACTAAAAGAAGGACGCCTTGCATAGCATGGCTGCCAAACATTTCACCAGTTAAATTCAACACAAGTTGTGATCAACCATTCATACTATCACTTGTAATCATTTATTTATCTATTTCTCGCATTTGCTATAGAGCCCCTTCAAGCTCTCTACTCAGAGGCGCTCCCAACTACAGCATGGACACTGCATCGGAGTTTCACGCCGAAGCACGCGAGCAATTGAGGGTGAAGAACTTGCTCAAGGTCCCTAAGCGGCGGCTTGAGGTGGATTCGAACCTGGAACCCTCCCTCCGGTTCCAAGGCATCGAACCCACCACTATACCACTGCGCCCCGTATACAGCATTTATTCAGTTTTAAATAATAAACTAAACTTATTATTATAATTACTATTATTAACTATTTCCATCAGCAAGTCATCCAGGTTACTTACATGCAGACCAAGATCATTAGAAGCAGCGTGATCAAGAACCGGGCTGGCGTTGAATAGAAGTACAGGATGCACATGAGGAGAATGAAACGTACACCAACATAGAACCAATCCAACCAATCACGGTCCATTTCGTCATCATCATCGTCATTGGCAACGGGTCCACCTTGGGCATTCATTCGCAACGCTTGTGGTTGCTGGCGTTCAGCAGCAATCACTGGCTGGTCCGGGGCTGCATCCTGATTGGCCGGTGGAGGCGAAGTCGTAACTGGAGGAAGTGGTTGGCCCAGTGGAACAGCGCCCTGTTGAAAGCTACAGCATGCATATTATATTGGATAAATTTTCTTGCCTATTCAGTCTTAGATTTTTTATTTAAACATTTATAAAAATTTATTTTATTTACATTTTATAGAGAAGAGAGATAGAAGACTTTTGAGCAAGAGACAGACGGATGGTCGGACAGGTAGATGGATGGACACGAAGACAGAGACAGACAGAGGCAGTAATATATCAAAATGAGTGTTAGAGAATATACGGCTGAGAAATATCTGAACGTTAAATGATAGCATTAGACTATTTGAGAGGCTTTTTTAGATTGTACGAATAAGAATTTGATTAAAATACACGTAAACTTATGGACAATCTCTCACAAATCCGGTAGTTTACAGACAGTGGTACAATGTTGGATTGGTTTTCAAACTTGCCCCCTCATTGCTTCCAGCCCCATATAATTTAATATATTTAATTGCTTTAACAATAACATTCACCCCACAGCGTGAACTCGTAAATTAATTTATCAGATTAGTGATTTTTGTCAAGCAAAGCCATATTTTCCTTTTCTTCTTCCTCCTTTAACCATCAGTCTTTCTACCAAACCATCACAGTCTTCACATCACATTTAATCAATTTTAGTTAACACAGACAAATCCAGACTTACAACTGAAAGTAGTTGGTCATGTATTGAATGTAGGCCTGTTGCTGATACCACATCATCTGTTCCATACTGTACGTTGTGTTGTTTGTAGCTAGTGGCGGCATCGGCGTCGTGCCAGCGGCACCGTGCGGAAGATATGCAGACATGAATGGGTTGTAATGCGAAGGATGAAAGGCACTTCAAGAAAGACATCGGCATCAATTTGACAACAATTTCTACGTATGTAAACAAGTAGTCAGTATGGGTATGTCAGAATTTGCATTGAAGTTCTATCTCAGGGTTATATTTTCAATGCATTTCTTTGAAATTGGGATGTGCTTGTTACATTTAAGGCTTAAAGCTTCCGATGAATATACAGTATCTATTATGCGTGAAGGTCATAATAGGAATATCCATGTCAGTAAGCATGTGTGTCACCTTCACATTTAGAACAACTTCCCTATCCTAAATTTCTCCATAAACATTCTAAAAATAATCCAGCATCTTTTAGTTGTTTAGCTCGAATATCCCGGATTTTAAATCACGCACAATATGTAAATGCTGGCTTAGTTAGTTCCCAAAGCAGAACGTCATTGGTGGCATACGGTCACTGTCAATTTTAGGCCGTCTGCTAGTAAAAGTCTCATGCATTCAGAGATGTGTTACATCCGAGTCTGTAAGTGCGATGAATACCAAGTCAACCTAATGGAATTTGCTCATTTTCAGATCAATTAATTACCACCTATTATCATCAGACTG
This sequence comes from Lumbricus terrestris, assembly GCA_949752735.1. Lineage (NCBI taxonomy): Eukaryota > Metazoa > Annelida > Clitellata > Crassiclitellata > Lumbricidae > Lumbricus > Lumbricus terrestris. Next base: position 58,128,572 of record OX457036.1, on the reverse strand, counting down.
CATTGTCTGCCACCATCTTTTGGTGGCAATTAATGTAGCAACTAACAATCAACGGCAAGGCCGTAGCTAGGGGGTGTTTTGGGTGTTTGAACACACCCCGAAATGGAAAATGTGAGAAATAATAGAATGCATTTACGAGCACATGATGTAAAAACCATGAAATAAAACCATGAAAACACCCCCCGAAATGGAAAAATAAGGGAAATTGGTGACATTTTTTGACTAAAAAGTCATAAGTTTTTTAGGAAGGAAAATTGGTGAAACACCCCAAGAAATCAAATCCTGGCTACGGCCTTGATCAACGGCATGGAATTTCCAAGTGCTTTTCCTGTGAGACTTCAGAAATTGGACAATCAAGATTCCACATGATACCAAGAATACCATGGCTGGAGTCTTCTTAAAAATCAGGTAATTTACTTTTGAGTATATGTCACCTTTGCCGCAGCAATTGGTTACCAATGAACTCCCCATTCTTTGAACAGTTTACCTTTGTGAAGCATCAGCTGGGCATTCCTGACAGAACAACAGTAACTCCTTACAAGAACTCTCTACTTTATAAAATTTGAGCATTTTTCGTTCATTAATGAAAGGCTACTTATTGGGTTTCACTGTGTGGTGTTCAAGGTATAAAGGAATGTGAGAAAAAGGAGGTCATAATGTAGCCACAAACAAAAACTGTCTAGTACTAAATCACAGTAGCTGAATTGATATAGCACTCAGCATATAACACAGAGTACTCAGTATGGATTTGCTCTTCCACTCAACCAGTCACTGTGTATGGACCTTGAGTCAGTCCTCCATACACAGTTGCTCGGCACCATAACCGTTCCTTCACATGGTCGCAAGTGCACGTCAGAACTTGGAAAGAATGCAATTTCAAACAAAGTTGTTTTCTACTGTATCAAATGCACCCATACACACAGAGGGGAATACAAATCTACCTAGTAGGGAACTGAAGGCGTTCTGCGGCACTGTCGGTTGTCGTTGTGGATGACTGTTCCAGAGGCGGTTGCTGCTGCTGCTGTTGTTGTTGCTGCTGATGCGGGATGCTATCTTGTGCTTGCGTTGTCTCAGAAGGAGATGCTGTTCGACGGTGTCGAAGGCCTTCTGTTGTCGGTGAGGAAGAATTTGAGCTCTAACAGACAGATAAACGAAGAGAAGATCAATCCAAGCAATCGGTGATCTATTTGAATGATTGTCTGCTTGGTAGCGTGTTGGGTTCTTCAGTCAAACGATTTCAAGTTCAAGCCTGCAGTGAAGATTCTATGAAATGATCCACTCACACCTCAGAATCAATTTTACTGATATTATGTGCATTATAAGTCACTCTGGAATGTATGTCCCCATAACTAAAACTCTGAATTCAATGCTCATGTCTGAACTAGGATCTATCTTCACCAACTCGCTCATCTTACATTCATCTGTCTTCCAGTCTCAGGGTTTCCTGGATGACAACTGGCTCTGCATATAACAGATCATACGATCAAGAGGAATGGAGGTTCCCCTACAAGTGATCTTCAACTATTGAATTAGTACACATTAGCATACATGACGATAAAAGAAGCATATCCATATACACAGACAGCTTTCTTACTGTGCTTGAGACATTCTGGCTTGTGCTGACATCCGGTGAAGATAAATTGGAGCAGACAAGATGGACCGTATGAACCGTTTCACTTTCATCCTGCTACACAATATTTAAAAATTTAAACATATGGAGTTAAATTGGGAACACTGGTCAAAATTTAATTACACTTCTAAAGAACTTTGCATCAACAGTCCTGTTATATAGAAGTAACTGACATATAGTCATACAAAATTCATACACACCTGGTCATGCAAAAACAAAAATAACACTATATAATAACACTAGACCTAGCTCGCAAATCCTTCATCAATAACACAAATTCTGGTGTAAATCAGTCAGTGAATAGAATATATGTAATTCTTCTCTCACAACATGGTCTTAACAAGATATATACATTTAAGTATGCCTGTTACAAGGTTTTAGCAACCCTATAAGAAGGGTTCCAGTCAATATGGGGCACAGTGGTGTAGGGTACGTTTGGTACCTTGGAGCTGGAAGGTCGTGGGTTTGAATCCACCTCCAGCCGCCACGTAGGAACCCTGAGTAAGACCTTCACTCGCAATTGCTCATGCGCTGCTTCAGCGTGAAACACTGATTCGGTGTTCGCGCTGTAGTTGGGAGCACCTCTGAGTAGCAATCTTGAAGGGACACCATAACAAGTGCTCATACATTCATTCATTCAATACAAAATATAAAGCTGATCTCCTTTGATAAGTTGTGCAAGTGTGCATGGAGCACTTCTGTATAGTTACCTTGAACAGGCAACATTTGTAGTGTTTTCACTCCCATAAATCAAAGAACAAATGAATGACAGATAAATAGATGAATGAATGAATGAATGACTAAATGAATGAATGAACCAATGACTGACTGAATGAATGATCAGGTGAATGAATGAATGAATGAATGAATTAATACATGTTTGTCTGGTAGACTAACCGGTCGAAGAACTTCTTTGAGGGTAACATCATCTTGTAAAAGTCTTCCAGAGTAAATGATTTTCTGCTGATTCTCAGTCTAAAAAGAAATCAAAATGAATCACTTCAACACGCAACTGTTACAGGCATCCATGAAGCAGCCAAGACATGACCAATTCAGGAAAGGCCTGAATGTATATACCGCTTTCAAGTATGCGAGACAGAGCATTATTTTTTATGAACTCTTCTTTAGGCATTACCAGGTACAATGGCTTGCAATTCTTGGCATGCATCTAACTTATTTAGTTAGACCATCACTATCTAAATATCTGTGAATATCAATCACCAAAAAGATGTGTAAACGAGCAGAGCTTCCAGGCTTTCAGCTCAGTTGGTTCAAAGCATTGGAGTTTACTAGCTGGACATTTCTATTTGCTCTGCAAGTTCTGTGATGTCAATCATGTTTGGGCTAAAACTTTGTACTTTCAGAATTACTTATCATATGTAGTCATTCTTCAAGCCTTTGGGGTCTCATCAAATTCAACAGCTTCTGTCCAGTAGATAGAAATTCCCAAATCATCAAATGTTTCAATGAATAGAGGCGGTCTTAAATAAATTGAGCAGTCTTTCCTGCCATATAGAGAGCTCAAGAAACAGTTTCTAGCTACCAGTATCTATTTCCTAATTTAATCTGCCACACAGTATATTTCCACATCTTTCAAAAGTTTTTATTTATTTATTTATTTATTTATTTCAGAAATTTATATAGCGCCTCTTCAAGGTAGGCTACTCAGAAGCGCTCCCGGCCCAGCCACGGCTAAATACAACAGTTTTTAGGTTCTTAAGGAACAGAGCGGAGTGACCCCTGGGAATTAAGCGCAGTGTAACAGGGAGACCATTCCAAGCTGTAGGACCTGCAACAGAGAATGAACAACGCTGTCGGATAGCAGTCCGTGGGCGGGGAACCAGAAGCTCAGCGTGGTTCGCCGATCGAAGGGTCGATCGACGCTGAACTCCCAAGGTGGAACAACAGAATTCTCGAAGGTAGGGTGGAGCTAGTCCTTCAATGCACCGCCTAACCAGCGCACAGACCCTGTATGCAATCCGCTGAGGAGAAGGGAGCCAGTGTAAGGTATCCCGCATATAGGATGAGACATGGCCATATTTTGGGATATGGCCAACAAGTCGCGCCGCAGAGCGGAGGACCCGTTCAAGGCAGCCAATCCGGTCAGCCGGAAGTCCATGATAGAGGGTGCTGCAGTAGTCAAGGCGGGAAACTACGAAAGAGTGAGCAAGAGTAGAGGCGGCACTAAAAGACAGAGAACGGGAGACCACCTTAAGCTGACGTAACTGGTAGTAACAGCTTCGACATAGTAGGTTTATATGCCGAGTGAAAGTTAGCTCTTGGTCTAAAATAACACCAAGGTCCCGCACAAAAGGTGAGAAAGTAATCAGAGGAAACTCTAATGCTAAGGCTTTCATGTCAATTTTTGCAAGTTGTTGACGAGTCCCAAACCAGATATATTGCGTCTTGGTAGGGTTCAGTCGCAAACGGTTAGAAGACATCCAGGCTTCCAGGGTTTCCATAGCCCTACAAATTTCTCGAACCGCATCAGTAGCGGCAGATGCTGGGCAGTGAACATATGCCTGGAGGTCATCAGCATAGGATTGACTAAGGATTGAATTTGCCAGTAAGAGTGGTCCAAGGTCTGCAGTGTATATTATATATAATAGGGGGCCTAGGACAGAGCCTTTTAAAGTGTGGTACACTGGTACACATGTATATACACGTATAAGCAGATGTATATATATGTACATAATCTTATCAGATTAAATAAGATGTAGAGATGAACTTAGCTAAAAAGTTGGCACTCTGCCAATGTGCCACGCAATTTTTTTTATCTCATAACTACATGACCCATAAAACAGAACAGTTGCTCTTACATATGCATTTTGCACAACATGCCCTTCCAATTAAAATAACAGGCAGTCATTTCGACCAATTTCATGCAGCAAAGAAGTCAGTCTGCAAATTGTCTTGAACACGAACAATTGATCATGTTCTTGCAGTGTACATGCAGGGCTGAAAGTGAGTCGGGTCGGTCTGGGTCGGCTAACCGGCATCAATTTTTGGTGTCTGCTGTTGCGGGGCCTCAGCAGGGTCGCACGGTCAACAATGACTCTATACAAATTACCAAATTTAGAGAGAAATTGGTACAGTTTTTGGGAAATTCGGTGTGAATGACTAAAAACGGTCGTCAGATTAGGCCTCATCATCATCAATATCATTGGGCTCAATGCCCGTAAGAGTCCGACGCCACTCTCTGTCTGAGTCTGTCTCGTGTCATGCTACCCAGCTTCAACAGGTCCGGTCAGCAGGTCTGCTCCATACCACTAACATCTCGGAGCAGCTAGACCACCTTAGATTAGGCCTACAAATCGGTAAAAGCCGTACTTTACTCCCAGAATCGCTGTTTCACTTGGACCCGGCAACTTTTAAAAACCAATTCCAGCAGGGTTGTGTACATGTAATATGAAAGTGTACAACTGTGCATTACACTTCAATGGAAACTTACAGGATTGCTCGGATAGACTCGGGCAAGATGCTCCTTCAGCTTCCGGACCGTCCAGTTGAGAGCACACTCAACCGTCTGATCGGCCACCTTCTGGTTTGGCGCCTTGACCACAAGAGTCACCGGAACTTCATTCAGCAGGTCCATTGTGACAGCAAGCAATCTAACATGAGGCCAACATTACATTGAATGGCCATATCTCATAAATGCACGGGACAACATAATTTTCTTACAATGAAAGCACTAGTCTCCTTGCACGAAATCACGGACCAATGTAATGCAATTCAATGTGATGCAATGCATTCAATGTAATGCAGGCATTGTAAAGCATCAGAATGATTCACTCTTAACATCGACTTAATAAATCAGCTGTCTACAAATAATGTAAAGCAATGCTAAATGTACTGCATGGTAAATCAAATGGTGATGTAATGTAAAAATTAGCGCACGGTGTACTAGGTATCTCCACACTGAATCACAGTAAGACTTGACACAAACTATTTTGCTATGGATGCATTGTATTAATTGCTTTAACAATGACATACTTTGACAATGACACACTTTGACATTGACACTTTGCATCCGAAACCACAGAACACAGGCTTATCGTGCTATGGATGCATTGTATTAATTGCTTTTACAATGACATACTTTGACAATGACACATCTTGACATTGACACATTGCATCCGAAACCATAACAAGCAACAAACTGTGACATAACGTGTGTTGCTCATTGGTGGAAATAATATATACCTAGCATGGTTGCATGTAAGCAGACCACCTGGTGCTCTGATGAAAGGGTGGCATTCTTGGATGCTTTGGCGAGAAAGGTGTAGCTATAATAAATTTGCAATTAGGTTATGTGCTAAGGTAAGACCTAGTTTAGCCTTTCGAAAAGTACGGTTTTGGTGTAGGTTAGGATGTTTCTCAACATTGTGCCTCTGTGTGGACCATGAACAATGTCTGCCTATATTATTTTGAACCAGACCTGTATTTAATCTGTTTGACACTGGCTGGCTTTCAATCGTTTTGTTAAATGAGACAAGTACTGATTTTGCCATATAAGACCATTTACGTTCATAAACAGATGAGATAGAGTATGATAATCCTCAACTACAGCCATAGCAAACAGTCAACTGACAGAATTACTGGCTCTTTTACAACACTTGCCACATTAGCCGTGGTCAACTCAATTCCACGAAACCTAAATCCCCGAAAACGCAATACACCAAGGCCCGATTTCCCGAAAACAGTTTTATAATAGAAAGTGGCCTAATACCCGAAATTTATTCAGAGTTAAATTGAATACATGGCATAATGTATCGAGTGTTGTTGATGTTTCGTTTCGATGTCTAAAAATCATTAGGTCTTGTGAAAATCGATTTCGGGGATCCGGACGAAATTTCATTCGGAAATTCGGGTTTTGGGTCGGACCCCACTAGTCTGTTCAAAACCTAACCAAAACCTATTTCAAAATTTGTAACAAGACAGAAAATGATAAGTGGGTTTACTAAACAGGTTAGTTGTACATCTGAGCTGCTCAGTCTAGTGCAGGGTCGACATTTAAACGATCCGATCGAATGTGATTTTAAAACAAGTGTCACATATACGAGTTTTACTGTTTTACTGTTTTGCTTGCAGCTTGTGACGACGCACTGAATTGCCTCGTACGTTACATCATGCGCCGAGATAAGGAGAGTTCTTATTAAAAAGGTGCCCACAAATAATTCATTTAATTACACCGAGCATCTGATTCTTCCGTAATGTAAAACCTTGTACTTTCTCGAGAATTGTATTTTAAAAAAACATATATTGTTTTAAGGAGTGGAAGCATTAGAAAACAAGGGGCGGGGGCTACAGAGCCAAATGTTTTCTTCCTTTGCTTACGCGAGCGAAAACATAGGAAGCTGCGTCTAGCTTTGAATCGTTTACCTATTTGGCATTCGTAACACGCTATGCTAGATGTTCAACAATTATACACGGACATGTTTAAATTGCGAAAATTCTTAGATTTCGCTGTTACTTACATCTTGCAGAAGGTACAAAGGTTTTTATATTGAGGAGTCTTAACAATTAACAGACATATTGACAACCACGACGACGTACGTCAAATTACGGTAAAGTGACAGTTACACTGGATGCGGTAAGAAGCGGCTTTCCTTTTGCGCATACTTTCACCACAGCTACGCTTCATCGCTTTCACTGGCCTTGTGATGTCATTGACGTTAGTCTAGTTACACAATCGTTTATAATCTTTTTCATACGATATTTTCAAAGATCTATTTCCATGAACCTGGGGTTAGGTTACTTAGATAGCCTACATCCATCGTAGACTTCTGGGTCTCCATTTGTGTCCACTATTGCACGAGTTTTTTATAACCTCGCATCCCGGGTTTAGGGACAATTGTCCACAATGGCATCCAGTGGCGTAGCCAGGAATTTTTCATGGGGGGGATTTTATGGCCGGAAACCCAGTTTTTTGCCATTTTTTCTTACTTAAATGGAAAAATAACCTTTAAAAAAACCTTTTTTTCGGAGCCAATGGGGGGGGTTTGACCCCCGAAACCCCCATGGGGGGGGGGGGGTTTGACCCCCGAAACCCCACCCTTGCCTACGCCACTGATGGCATCATTTAACCTTAGAACCACTAGGTCTATTAAGCAATCCTTACCTGTTTAAAACATCTATGTTAACTAATTAAGTTATTTTATTGATTAATGTTTAACAACTTGGTTACACTTGAGATGTTTGTGCAACTTTTGTTCCTAACTTGGTGTGCTTGTTATTGTTACAAACGGACCAATAAATTGATTTTGATTTGATTTGATTTGATTTGATTTAGACTTATAGCAAAGACCCTATAGGCTAGGCCTACCCGCGAAATCGGTTAATAATTTTAAGCGTTCGATCGTGACTAGCGGCGGAGACTTGCGGGGACGAAAACGAGTGGCGATCCAGTGTTTAATCTAGTCCCCCTCCTCTGGGGGGGGGGGAATTGGGGTTTCTGGGGGGGAGACATTTGAACGTCCGAAGGACGCTCGTGATGCGTGTACCACCGAGATGGGGAGGGGGATGTGCCCCTCCCCATCAGAAACTTTTTGAATTTCCACATTGCAATGGCAGCATTTTAAGGTGTCGTCTTAACAAAATAGCTGTACTTTTTCAGTGACCCATTAGAAAATTTTTGGATTTCCACATTGCAATGGAAGCATTTTAAGGGGTCATCTTAACAAAATAGCTGTATTTTTTCAGTGACCCATTAGAAACTTTTTGAATTTCCACATTGCAATGCAAGCATTTTAAGGTGTCGTCTTAACAAAATAGCTGTACTGTTTCAGTGACCCATTAGAAACTTTTTGGATTTCCACATTGCAATGGCAACATTTTAAGGGGTCATCTTAACAAAATAGCTGTACTTTTTCAGTGACCCATTAGAAAATTTTTGGATTTCCACATTGCAATGGCAGCATTTTAAAGGGTCATCTTAACAAAATAGCTGTACTTTTTCAGTGACCCATTAGAAACTTTTTGAATTTCCACATTGCAATGGCAGCATTTTAAGGGGTCATCTTAACAAAATAGCTGTACTGTTTCAGTGACCCATTAGAAAATTTTTGAGTTTCCACATTACAATGGCAGCATTTTAAGGTGTCGTCTTAACAAGATAGCTGTACTTTTTCAGTGACCCATTAGAAACTTTTTGAATTTCCACATTGCAATGGCAACATTTTAAGAGGTCTTCTTAACAAAATAGCTGTACTGTTTCAGTGACCCATTAGAAACTTTTTGAATTTCCACATTGCAATGGCAACATTTTAAGGTGACGTCTTGACAAAATAGCTGTACTTTTTCAGTGACCCATTAGAAACTTTTTGAATTTCCACATTGCAATGGCAACATTTTAAGGGATCTTCTTAACAAAATAGCTGTACTGTTTCAGTGACCCATTAGAAACTTTTTGAATTTCCACATTGCAATGGCTGCATTTTAAGGTGACGTCTTGACAAAATAGCTGTTCTGTTTCAGTGACCCATTAGAAACTTTTTGAATTTCCACATTGCAATGGCTGCATTTTAAGGTGACGTCTTGACAAAATAGCTGTTCTGTTTCAGTGACCCATTAGAAACTTTTTGAATTTTCACATTGCAATGGCAGAATTTTAAGGTGTCGTCTTAACATGATATTATCATATATTATAGTAGTAAAATAATGTCATTATAATCATATAATAATAAATAATATCACGATATATTATAACACTTCATGTAAAACAATGATGAAGCAGTATTTAAAAACCAATATCATTTCGTCAAATTTTTCTGGGGGGGGGAAATGTCAATCCTGGGGGGGGAACTTTCCCCCCCCCCAGAGACGTCTAGATTAAACACTGGTGGCGATCGAAGGAAGGACTCGAGATTTTGGGCGAACGAATGGCTGAGTTGCCGACGAAATTTTCCATCTTTTTTCTATTGGCCGGCAAAAATTCTGACGACTTTTTTTAGTCATCCGTCCGAAATGTCGCCGGAAAAACCCAATTTTTTGGTCAAAAAGTTGATGACCTTTTTTAGTCACCTCATTTGTTCGAAGATCTCGATCTTCTTCTATCCTTCTAAGGCTTCTATATCTTCTAACGTTGTAACCTCACAGTGTGTTCGTGAAGTGTGTAGCCTACATGTCCTAGCTAAGACATAACGATTGGGGCGGGGGGGGGCGGGGGGGCAAATGCATTGGCCGTACCCCCACACATTCATTGAGAGGACCGTCCCCTCTGTCACCCCTAAGTCTCCGCCCATGTTCGTGACCAGTTCAAGAAAATTTCATGTTTGTAGACTGTGAAAGTAGCCTAGACGTAAGCTACGTTTTCGATCTAAGTTGAATGAGTACAGTGATATGGGCCACAATTTTTGGTCTTGGGTCGTCAAAAATTTTCATTGGTCTTCCGCCGAAAAATATTTTTCTGATCTTCCCCCCCCCCCCCAAAAAAAGCTTCTAAAAACCCGTGGCAACTTCGGTTATTTTAAATCTGATGACTTTTTAGTCACGTGCGTGCTACTTTCTCTCTCACCTTCCTGTTTCCGTTGCGTTGATCCACAGCTTCTTTAAACTTTATGGGGGGAGGGGTCACGTCCTATGCAAATCTCTGAAAGGGGGCATGGCCGGATTGGCCCACTTAATTGGATCCGCCCCTGAATGAGTATGATAAAAATCTACTGTTATAGGCCTGTTTAGGGTCTACATGTAGATGTAAGTTTTCAGAATATAAACGCGGGGCCTTTTGTGACGTCACTTCGATTATGATACAATTCTACAATTAAATAAGGTCACTGAGAAAGCGAAATTAGGCCTATTGTGACGTCACTTCGATCTGGATGCAGATCTACTCTCATATAATTTCATTAATTTTGAGAATTATGCGTTCAGCTTGAGAATATAAAACTAGGTCCATTGTGACGTCACTTCGATCATGATACAGACCTACTATTATAGAAGAGTATAAACAAGGCCTATTGTGACGTCACTTCGATTATTACACATATCTACTGTAATAATTATCGAAGTTCATTTTCAGAATCTAAAACGAGGCCTATAATTGTGACGTCACTAATTGTGACGTCACTACGATTTCAGTGCAAATCTACTATTATATAAATACACTGAGAATTCGAAATTAGGTTTATTGTGACGTCACACAGATTATGACATTGATCTACTATCGTATAATTTCATTTTGTGATAACATAGGCCTATCTGCAGAGGTGAGCAAGAGACAAAACTAGGCCAAGTCGACGAAGTCGATCGAGTCGATCGTCTGCAGAGCCAAGTCGATCGAGAGGTCGGCGAGTCGACGAAGTCGATCGTCGCGCGAGCCAAGTCGATCGTAGCCCACGACTCGATCGACTGCGGGGTACTGAGTCGTGACCAGCAGAACATATGAATGTGGATGAATCGTGGATTATGATTTATGAGTACTAAAAGGCCTATTATCAGTGCAAAAAGTGTGGGAAAAATAAGTACCTGGACGCCCCTTACCTTTCCAAAATGAGTACCTGGCTACCTGCATGCATGGACGCCCCTTACTTCTCCCCCAAAATATTATTTTAAGTATTGCGTATATTTATTGAAGTCTTAGGCCACTCTTAGGCCCTATAAGCACTTAAAGTACAGCTATTGTTAAGATGACACCTTAAAATGCTGCCATTGCAATGTGGAAATTCAAAAGTTTCTGGTGGGGAAGGAGCACATCCCCTCCCCGTGCCCCTCTCCTCTCAGTCTCGGTGCTACGCGCCTTACGAGAGTCCTGCGGACGCTCAATAATTGTCTCCCCTCCCAGAAACCTGAATTGCGAGGACTAGATTAAACACTGTCTGACTATGACTATAGACACAGCGCCCGTGAAGATCTCGAGGCTGGTGCCCTGCACATGGCTTTCGAGTGAAACTTTAGAAATGTGGAGATGACGATTGCGATTAAAAGCACCCTTATGATCAATGTTACGAGTAGAGTTATAAACTTATACCTATTTAACCTTTACCAATCCAATAAAATTTTTATAACAGCACCTCCAGATCCAATATAACTGACCGCTTGACCGTCTTCTGACCGTCCAACTTCTCTATTGTTGTCCGAGGTACAGAACGGAATGGGATTTGAATAATGTGACAAGTGACACTTGCAGCCTATCTACCGCGTGAATGAGACTTGTATGAAGCTGCCCAGGAGGATCAAATTAGCTGACGGCTCTCGTGCGATACATGTTTACCGATCTATGGGATAATTCACAAGCTACCGTCAGTGACCACTGGGTCACTTTGGTGGCCAATATTGATCATAAAATTTCTATGCCATACCCCGCCCAAATCCAATAAAATTTAGGTAATATGGGCCTTTGCATATGTACACAATTCATTACATATATATAGTATATATATATATATATATATATATATATATAGTATGTGCCTGGCGAAAATGAAAAGAGATAGATGATACAGACAGGAATACATATACAGACAGACAGATAGACAGATAGATAGTAGGGTTGAGTGATTGAAACCTGGGCCAAGTCGACAGACACGACATTCCTTCCCATCATTTTGTGGCTCTGAAAAGAGCCGTTTGTTATGAGCTGTCCAATGCCCATCCTACTTCAATTTTGCTTGAGTGTGCCACAGCTATATATGCAGAATGCAGCAAGCAGCAGATGGTCTCATAGTGTTTAGCTAATTAGTTGCAAATGAACAGATAAGCTAGCCTTTGAAATGCCAGTATGACTGGTCTATTCAAGACTTACGGATGGCCCTTTTAGCTAATTAGGACTGAGCTATGTCTACTACCTGTACAAGGCAGCCCATGCAATAACTAATGAGCCGATAGTGTGTCCTTTGAAATATAGATACAGGCACTGTTCTATGCAAGACCTATGCAGCAGCCAAGCGGATCGGCTTGGTCAGCTAATTGGAAGTGAATGCTCAGGGTAAACAAATGTCGCCGAACGACCTCAACAGTCGGTATCTGACATTTGAGATACATTTGACGCCAGGAATACTGCCTGTATAGCTTCATCCATTGAAATGGTAATGAAGCAGAATAGTTAATAAGGCATCGAAATGCATTGGGCAGTATAGTGGCCTGAGGAGCGGAACGACATATTTGAACGGGCCACTATAGTGGCCCAAGGAGTGGAAAAGGTTAATTAACTGTACTGTAATGTAATTTAATTCTGTGTTGGCCGGGCGTCTTGCACCTCTATATTATAGCTCTATATATAGACTTAAGCCAAATATTACGATACATGTAGCCACGCTGCTGCAGTGCTGCTTTGCTTGCACGCGATCCAAAAATTGGTAGGACATTGTAATGGTTAGGACATAGGTCTATAATAATTTAATTACCATCTATTGTAGGCTTAATGTTCTGCCTATCCTAGGCCTACATCCAAAATCAATGTGTGTGGGCCTACAAGTGTGGATTTTATGGATAAAATATTGAACTTCACTTGGAGCTACAGTCGGAATGAATGGAAGGAAAAGCTAGACTACTGGAAAGCAGTGGATAAGAAAAAAGGAAAACAAAAAGGAACGGAAAGAAGAAATTTGAGACTAGATCGTCCCACCTGTGATGAACCATTTTTTGTCGAACCTGCACCAGACCAAGTAGGTAGGTGCAGTGGCGTAGACAAGGGGGTTCGGGGGTTAAGCCTTATTGGCCTAGGAAAAAAGTTTTTTAAAGGTTATTTATCTACTTAAATAAGAAAAACAAAACAATTGCTTGTAGTAACAAATGTTTTTCTTACTTTATTCCCTTTGTTACTTTATTCCCTTTTCATTTACTGTAATACTGTTGGGTTGGTGTCAGAAAGGGCATCCGGCCAGGCCATAAATCCTCCCCCCAAATCCCCCCATCATAAATTCCTGGCTACGCCACTGGGTAGGTGGACCTGCAACAGTCCATGTTATGGTGCAGGCAATGGCTCTGACGTGTATATCGTCTGCCCAACTTGCACCCGGTAATCAGAATTTAATATAAATAACAAGACTCGCATTGGCTTAAACGCTGCTGATACAATCTATATTTACAAAAATATACAGCAGCTGGTTAAGCAGAGAGAATAGAATAATAATTCACAGCACAACAACACCGTCGAACCATAGACGTCGAAGACTTGCACAACATTCTGAACATTTAACTCAATAAGAAATTCCTTATGATTTCGCCTAGACGACCATCATAATATTATACAACCTTTTCAGACAACAGAAGAAAGTGTTTACAACCATTTGATATTTTTTCGCTAGTGTTTCCAAGTAAGAGCTGCCTGCCGCCTAAGCTAATCCCAAGAGGCAGCCATGTTTCCTTATCTCCCCACTAACAGTTCATGGTAAGTGGCTTACTTGTTTTAAATCTAGGTTTTCTGGAGTGCAAAAACACCTTTCTAACCTCAGCCTTCTCAGCTGACAGTTCAGCAAGATAACTATTGTGCACTCCAATGTGAAGGTGAAGGAGAAGTCAACACATCAGTTTACGCATTATCAGGAGACTCCTAGACATGATCCGGGGATTTGATGAAATCTTTTGATTGAAGCACATAACCTTAGACTAGTAATCCTGTAACATGTCAATTTTTAAACGTTCAGCTTTGCACTTGATTATCAGCTCAGAATGTATGAACTTGACGCATTGGCTTTAATTATCTCCTATTTCACAGCCACTTGTCAGTATCAAAGTAGGCCTACACATTTTGCATCAATTGCTTCACTTTACTGTTGGTTAATGGTCTCTCTATTCATTGTACACATGAACTAGGTCAGGAATGGAATTTTTAGCCACATTGCCGGTGTCACGAAATAGAGTATCCCCCGTATTAATTGTATCCCACCAAGATGAAGAGAAGTTGAAAAAAGGCACTTCCGCACGTATTTATTTCTTCAAATTAACTTCCATCTGCTTTGTTTTGAACAATGACACTAACAGGTATGTTTATTCAATATTCATACTAGATAATTTTCCCTGCTTTGGTTTCAGAGCTCTTAGAACATTTAGAATGATTAAGAACACTTAGATTCACTAAGTAAATTCAAGTTGACTTGCTCTGCACATTGTTTGGGACACCTAAAACAATTTAAATTTTGATTATAACATAAAGTTTTCAATTATACGCATTTTTCAATAAAGGGGATAGAATGGTTTATCCCCCCCCGGATAGTCTAGACCGGTATATTCCATCCGGGATAGATTAATTCATCCACCACCAATGGCTTTAAGGGGTGACAGAATATCACGTGACACCGGCTGCTACACTGGGTAAAATGAACTGATAAAAAAATCACCCGTTTAGATCATCTAGTGCAATTATCATTCCTAGGTATAAATTGTTTGCTTACGAACTTATTGCACTCAAATCTCTATGTATTATTATTATTATACTATTATTATTATTATTATTATTAACCTTGCAATCACAATGGTTATTATTATTGTCATTGTTATTATTATGCATCTTTTAAATTATTTCAGCCAAACAAGAGTCGGCCACAAGCTGACATTATTCTTTCATTATGGTTTATTTCAGTCATAATATTATGAGTAGATATTGTGAGCAGATTTGATTTAGCTAAGTTGAAATCTGTGGTAACATTTAGCCACATTCGAATCTGAGCAAAATTTCAGCTCATTATACTTCAAGCATAGTTGCAGCCCATTGGAATTTGAGGCAAAGAGTTTTAACAGCTAGTTGATGATATTGTTTCACTTGGAGGCAAGGACAGCAACAGGTCGTGGGTCAAGGTCGTTGTTGATTCCATTGATGCATGCAATTGTTTCGCTGGTGCAAATGGTTGAGCCGTGCTTGCTGGAGCGTGACGATGACGAAAGCAAGGGTTGTGCTTCACCGGCCTGGACGATCTCTGCTTCAACGACTTCGGCCTTGATGTGATGGATCTTGTTGACGTGAAGGGCAAGGTCAACCATCTGCTGGAAGCGACCTCCACAAATGGGACAGAGGTGTTCTTCCGGCTTTGAACAGGTCGTCGTTGTCGTCATGCCTCCATCGCCATGAGAAGATGATGATGATAACAATGAATGGATGCCACTGCTGCTGCTGCTGCCATGTTTGCCTCCTGGACCAACTGCTTCAACCTGGAGAAGAATTACATCACAGGTCTTAGACAAAGTAAAAGATCACACAGTCTTTGGATGAAGTTAAGAGAAAGTTCGTGTTAAGCAATTTTGTGTGGTACATAAAATATGCTAAGAAAGCTCAGAATATACTGTGGAAAAATCTGTACCATATTATGCTCCAGTCCCAAAATAAATTTTGTATACCACCATAATAAGGTATGGTATGGGAAGGAAAGGTAAGCCATGGTAAAGAAACATGGTAAGGAATAGTATCGCAAAAGGTAAGATACGAAATTAAGGCAGGGCTTAAAGTGTGCCTGGAGGTCATGGACGGCGTCCATGCACTTATTTTAAAACCTGGACGCCGTCCTGCCACTTATTGGCCAGCACAGCCTGGAAAGGTAAGGGGCGTCCAGGCACTTCTTTTGGAAAGGTAAGAGGCGTCCAGGCACTTATTTTTCCACACTTTTAGCACTGAATTAAGGTACATGCAACTTGGTAAGGTAAGGTGAGGTTATACAATTTAAAGGAAGGCAATCAGTGATGGAACCAGCCATACAATCTCAACAGGTTACTTAGCAGGTCGAAGAAATTAGATGTAAAGAAGATATTAAAAATTCCAAAGAATTTTTGGCAGGTCATAGGCAGGTCAGGAGTAAAATAGTCAGGCCAAATGACCTTCGCGACCCCGGTAGTGCCGCCACTGAAGGTAGAGGAAAGAGCATACAAAGTAGGGCAGGTTATTGCAATATTGTCACCTTCTTCCACAGTAATTTAGCTTTAAAGAAAACTTAGTCGCTAACAATAATTGCTAACTAATGTCTGACTGGTTGACTTAAATGACTGGTTGACTTAAATGACTGGTTGACTTAAGTGACTGGTTGACTTAAATGACTGGTTGACTTAAATGACTGGTTGACTTAAATGACTGGTTGACTTAAATGACTGTACTTCCTCGTCTTTCTTCTCCTCTTCATTCTGCTTTACCTTTTGGAGCAACCTGGAGCATTTGATAAAATGAAAGAGAAAATGATCACTGACCAGCTGATGACTGTTTTTCATAGCTTCCGCTGCCTGATCATTACTGGATTGGTCTTTACTTGAACAGTGGCATCGCATGTGCGATTTCATATTTTCCTTCTCTACAAACAGTGAAATTGATGATGAAAACAAGCACTGCTGAGTTCGTAAATTTGAAAAAGATAGGAGAAAAACAGACACGGCCAATATGGTACATTACTGTTAACGAGATCCCATTGTTATTAGTATCTTCTTTAAATATCAGGCATTGCTTTTTAATACGGTAGCGTAAGTCACTGATAGATTGCAATTTGTTATCAGACAATTGATATCGTCTAGCATTCTGGTTGCAACAGTGTATACTAATTCCACAAACTGTTTTGAAGAAGCACCAGTTGGCCACTGTTTTCACCCGCGACATTGAAACAATATCCAAATACCAGTTAGTTAATACTATTCTACTGAGCTTATGTTTCATGCTATGCAGAAATCACTACTCTTCCGGGCTTCTACTATGGTTCATAATGCTACCACCTTAATCCAAATTGGATTGAAGCCTATTCTATCTTGTAAGAAAGCATTGCCGAAATTTTAAATTTTTGCTGCATTGTGTTTTGCATTGTGCTGTATGCTGTTTTTATTTCTGAACATGATTTCGTTTGTAAACGACCATCGAACGACTATTCTACCTGCGTCTGCCTCTTTAGCTTTCACTCATATTGCAACATTGAAAACTACTACTAGAGAGTTTTCACTTTAGATTTAGGGTTGTATTGGTAGCTATGACTCACTTGCAAATTTCTTGTGGCAAATACTGCACTCGTATGGCCGTATATCATCGCGATGGGAGTTCATGTGGATGGCCAGGTTCTGTGGCAGGGAAAAGGCTTTTCCACACTCCGTGCATGAATATTTGGTACCTGAATATGTAAAAAAGTTACAATATCATCATTTAAAATTATCAGCACATAGGATTTCTTCCAGGAAATTCTTGCTAAGCGCTGCAGAAATTCTAAAATAAGTTCAAGTTGTGACTTTCAAAAGGTCAAAGTTTTTGGAACGAAATTCTAAAAATTTAGGAAAGTAATCTTCAGAACTGCAAATTTAGATTTCATAATAATGCAAAAAGACTTGCAATGCAACTGTAACGAACTTAGTTGTGTTATCTGGGTTCATGTCGATCTCAGTTGGTTCCGCCAAAAAAGATGGAGACTCCAGACTGCAGTTTGCATAGAAGAAAACATCAAACATCAACTAATGCAACCATTGACTGATGCAACCATTGACTGATCAACCATTGGCTGATTCAACCATTGACTGATTCAACCATTGACTAAATCAACCATTGACTGAATCAACCATTCACTGATGCAACCATTCAGTGATGCAACCATTCAGTGATGCAACCTTTCACTGACGCAACATCAACTGTTGCAAAAATGGACTGATGCCTTGTTTATTACTACTACAATGGTGTCATAGAAATTTAGAGTTTAGAATAGATGACATGGCCAGAGCAGGAAGATTGTTTACCAAGAAGTACCTGAATTATGGACGCGCATGTGTCCTTGGAGACTGCTCAGCGAGGGAAACTGTCGGTTGCACTCTGGACACTGGAGTGGCGCCTTGTTAGATCCAGGCTCCGAATGCGTTGACATGAAATGTTCCTGCAGTGCCCGAACACTGCTGCATTGCGCCGGGCACATAGTGCACTCGAGAACCGACGCATTGACGTGTTTCTCGTGTGACCTCCGATGTGCCGACAGATTGGCGTAGTTGGTGAAAACCTTGTTGCATTCGGGACATGGTAGTTCTGCAGATCCCGGCTTCGAAGGATTGCTTGGCGAGGAGCCATTGTGGTTGAGGGTGAGCCGGTGGTTCTGCAGTTCGGCGCTGAAGAAGAAGCGCTGCGGACAGAGCGAGCACACGTACTTCCGGTTTGCCATGCCGTGGTCGAGCATGTGAACCTGAATGGCCGATGCCTGGGCGAATGACCGGTCGCAGATGTAGCAGCTCATCTCCTGCTTGCCCTGGAACGAGTGCTCGATGAGATGCATCTGAAGTTTGGCCGGCGAGTCAAACACGCTCGCACAGATTTTGCACTCGTGTACGTTGCCCTCGTGGAGTACGTGCGTTGCGACATGCAGCTGGATCTCGTACTCCGTTCCAAACGACTCCTGACACTTGATGCACTGGTACGTGCGTCGGTGCTCGAGCGAATGCACCGCAAGCAGGACGTGGCTGTCAAACTTCATTCCGCAAGTGCCGCACTTGAGCTCAGCCAGCGACGAGCCTTCGTGGTGGTAGCACGGCTTGCAGATGTAGTAGTTTTCAATGTTGCGATCTGCAGTGGCCGATGATGATGTCCCGAGTCGGGAGATGAGGTTTTCCTTGGAGTCAAAGCTCTTCAGGCAGACGCAGCAGGAGTAGACCTCGACTGGGGTCGTCTGGAAGTGGTGTCGACCATGCAGCTGGAGTTCGAGCATGGAAGCCAGTGTCTGACGGCAGATGACGCACTGCATGTTTGCGCCCTGGAAACTGTGTTGCTGTGAGTGTGAGAAGAACTCATCCTCGTTCTTCATCGACACTTTGCAGATGACACAGACGTTGCCCTTGACAACCTTAACAGCAAACGATACAATCCCTTCATTCACATATCATGTTTTTGTCCAACTTCCATTAGCTTTCACTGACTGACACGTCGTATACATTCTAGATTAATCACACGTCAGGGATGGGCAGTAATTTAATTGAGTAATTGAAATTACGTAATTTAAATTACAATTGTAATTGGTAATGTGTAATTTGCAGCTCTGCAACAAAGTAATTTGTAATTTGTAATTCAATTACATTTTCCCCTGTAATTTGTAATTTCAATTACATTCCTCAAAATCAAATTACTTTGGATGCTACTAAGCTAAGATTCTTTGGTGAATCAAGCGATTCTTGCAACAGTGACTCGCCCATATTTTAAGTATGTCTGTCTATTTAAGGCTGCCTGCACAAATTGCAGACAAAAAACCCAAAAGAATATCTATATATATGCGAATTGCTAGTAACAATATCTGAAAACGCCACCAGTAGCAAACAAAATATTGAGAATGTGCAGTGTGCAGTGACCACACAGTCGACCAGCAGAAACAAAAACGATTCAGAAATCTTGCAGCATATAGAAGATGACAGAAATGGAACTATAGTAGTGCCTCATTGCTAGCCAACTGCTAGCAAATTGTTTACCGTATACAATTTAATGCTGCCATGCCTTGGTCTGCAATGGAAGAGAGGCTCTAGTTTTTACAGGCATGATTATAAGACCCAACGGTATCCGGACTTTACCCCCCGGCCCATTACCCCCCTGCCATTACCCCCCTGCCATTACCCCCCGCCCATTACCCCCCCGTAGGACATTACCCCCTGCCATTACCCCCCGGGTGGGCTTACATTTGGAGCCAGTTTATGCGCATTTGTATGTATGTATGTATGCATGTATGTATGTATGTATGTATGTATGTATGTATGTATGTATGTAATTATGTATGTTGTATGTCTGAATGAATGTATGTATGTATGTATGTATGTATGTATGCATGTATGTATGTATGTATGTATGTATGTATGTGTATGTATGTGATTATGTAAGTATGTATGTAAGCATAAAATACATACGTACGTGCGTGCATACGTACATATGAATATGCATGCATACATATACTTACATACAAACTTACAATACATACATACTTACATACATACTTATATAATACTTGAATACATACCTAAATACATACTTACATACATACATGCTGACTTACATAATACTTACATGCATACTTACAAACATGCATGCATACACACATACATACAAATATACATACATACATACATGCATATAAACTGGCCCCAAATGTAGGCAGACCGGGGGGTAATGGCAGGGGGGTAATGTCCTACGGGGGGTAATGGGCGGGGGGTAATGGGCGGGGGTAATGGCAGGGGGTAATGGGCCGGGGGGTAAAGTCCTAGACCCGACCCAACAGACGGCTTTAATTGTTTGAACAGCTGCTGCTTCTTAAAGACATTTAAATAGACATTAATTTTTCTTACACTATAGCCTAAATAATAATAAACCTACACATAGAATAGGAAAAAAGGTATACGAACTTCCTGCCTGAGTTTTTTTATTCCAATGATTTCAACCCCAAAGTAATTTGTAATTGATGTAATTGAAATTACGTAATTTGTAATTTGTAATTTGAGGCTCTGAGTCAGAAGTAATTTGTAATTTGTAATTCAATTACATTTTCTCCAGTAATTGGTAATTTGTAATTCAATTACATGTTGCCCTGTAATTTGCCCATCCCTGTCACACGTCAGGAATGAAGGCCTACTTTATGCAGTCACATACACCAAGACCACTTGCGAACAAAACAACTTGCAAATATACAAATTCTGCAGAATGAAGATTACGTCCAAATATACAAACACAGCAGCATTATATTACCAGTGTGTAATAAATCACTTATCAATTTCTGCATTTAAACAAAATAATCTGCAGAAATGACAGACAACGATCAATTCGATGTGACATTTATTAATAACGTAACATTTTCAAACATATCAAAGCATTTTTTCCAGCATGCCACAATACTCACCTTACAGTGCGTGAGTTTGTGTTCGGCAAGGATCATAGCGCTCGGAAAGACTTCGTCGCAAATGTTGCACTTTTGGTTGCTCGGCAGTACGTGCGTCTTCATGTGCTTCTCCAGTTCTCCCTTTGTCTTGAACATCTGTTTGCAGTACATACACAGCTGACTGAACTTGTCACTAGATGTGGTGCCAGAGGTTGTGCCCC
The DNA here is from genome assembly GCA_949752735.1 of Lumbricus terrestris. Lineage (NCBI taxonomy): Eukaryota > Metazoa > Annelida > Clitellata > Crassiclitellata > Lumbricidae > Lumbricus > Lumbricus terrestris. The sequence continues at coordinate 58,107,006 of OX457036.1, read as the reverse complement.
CCAGCGCACCAGACTTCTCATGATTCGATGACTGTTGTTGTGACGCCGCTGATCTTGTCTTCATGAGTTGCTGCATCTCGGCGCTGAAGCTGTGGTCGTGTGTGTGATGCTTCTGCAGGGTGCCTTCGTCGGAGAACTTCACATCACAGACCTGATGCATCCAAGTCATCATCAGCATCATCATAATCAACGTCTTCATCATCATTGTCATCATCGTCATTGTTTTCATTATCATCATCATCATTAGCATCATCACCATCATAGTGATCATTGTCATTGAAGTGTTTGTTACTGTCATTATTATCACCATCATCATAACTATCACCATATTCATCGCAAAGATAACCATCATTATTGTTATCGTTATCATTATCGTTATCATTATCGTTATCATTATCGTTATCATTATCGTTACCAAAATTATCATAATTGTCATAATCTATTAATCATCGTAATCATCATAATCATTGTAATCACCATAATCATCGTAATCATCATCATCATCATGATCATCGTCATGATCATCATCATCATCACTGTCCTCATCATCATCATTGCGTATTGTTATTATCATTATTTATTATCCATCAACTACTTTGTATGGTCAACAGCTCAAACATACCCGCATTGTATATGATGATTATTTAATTGATTCATGTGTCCTGTCAAGTTCTTATGGCCCTCTTCACTTAGCACCCCTGCCAAATAATGGCCTATCTAAGGCTATCTTTACCTGTCTATCTTACGGGTACTTTAACTTACGTATTCTCATGTTATCTACATTGACCTACTCCCACCTCACATGATAACATCTTTGCTTTTCATTTCAGAATGCTACGCTGCAGCATGATTACAATTCATAGTATGATTACAATTCGTGGTATGAACAGATGATCGCAACTCATTACAGGAGTCGAATTAAGTTGTCTGGCAAAAATGCAAGACGCCTCCGTGTCCTACTACGCATTCTAACAACACCATATGCCGAATGGGAGGCTGAGTCAACCTGCAATAACTAAATAATTATAATCCTTTCCGAGCATTCCTTAACCAACCGTTCCAATCTCGCCTTTCTTTGCGCTTCCTTATCGTAATTATCATAGTTACCATGCCCTACCATACTTTACCTTGAGACAACCATCCATGTCTTAACCTATTATGTTGTTATGTCTGCTGGAGGTATGAGCATTGAGCATGCATTGCTTACCTCGCACTTGTAGATAAGATCTCCCTTTTTGGCGCCTGGAGACGAAGCGCTCCCAACGAACGCCGACGGCGACACAGGCGTCCGTTTCTCGCTTACAACACTAGATGGCGACGTCGTCTGCATTGCGAACAGGATGCCCTCTGGCGGCAGAGGATGGGGCGGCGCAAGCATCGACGTCACGACAGACACTTCCGGTCTGGAACCGGTCAGCTGGACATCCGGTGAGGAATGTTTCGTCTCGAGATGCTTGTCAAGGAGATACTCAACGAGAAAAGCCTCGTGGCAGATCGGACAGACGAACTGCTTCTTGTGTGACGCGACATGCGTCTGGAGGTCTGACTCAACGCCGAAGCTGTCCTTGCAGAAGAAGCATCGGTACGGCTTCGACACGCCGAGGTGGTGGACCTTGACGTGCAGCTGGCACTCCATCTCCGATCGGAACACGGACGCACATCGCGAACATTTGTACACTTTGCATTCGTTGCTGTGCTTCACCGCAAAGTGCACCTGAATGTTGACCTGGATGAAGAAGAAGGAAGTGCACGGGTTGTGAGATAAATGGAAAAATTTATAACGGATGCATTTCCGATTGAAAACTTCTTCCTGGTAAGTAATTATTTGAATGGGAAGGCAAATACCATAGCAGTTAATGGAACTGGAGTGGAACAAAGGTAAAAGATATTATATGATTATTATTGTTAGAAATAAAATACAATAAATAAGACTTTGAAGTGTATCTTGATGTTTACTGTGGCTTCAAGAAAGCACAGGTGTGAAATTTCAATGACAACTTATTGTCATGTCATTTTTATTGTCAAGTTCATTCATTGTAAGGAGCAAGAGGTGCAAACAAGTTTTAGACGTTAAAGGTATTTTGAACTGTGACAGTTGAAATTCATTGTAGCAGTCTATTATAGTTACTGGTATCTTTACAACCGTTATTGTTGACAATAGGCACTTCAACAAAAAGAAATTTTTGTTATTTATGTTAAAGGTCCAAAACAGATATAATGTAACAATAAGCAATTCACTATGAAAATGTCTGATTAAAGTTCATAAAATGTTAATCATAATTCAGTGCCTTTCAAAAATCTCTCTAAAGCATTGACAAAGCAGCACTTTTTAAAAGTCTGATCAACATAAAATCTTTGGACAATATCCAAGAATTACACCTGAGCCGCAAAAAGGCAAATGCTGAGTTAGAGGAGATAACTGATGATTTAATTGGTAGCTGATCAGCTTTAGATTACTGATTTTTTAAAATATACATTACTTCATGGGTGAAGTAGTAGCGATAGTAGCACTAGAAAATAAAGTAAATCAAACAAAAGTAAGACAAACCTTTGAGTCGAAGACATGTTTGCAGAGTGAACATCGATAGAGATGATGCGCGTGAATGTCCATCAGATGCTTCTGCAGTTCGTCCGGCTTTGAGAAGAGCTTGAGACAACTCGTGCATCCATATTCAGTCGTCAGCGACAGGAAGTGACTGAACATGTGGCTCTCCAGCTGGTCCTCCGCCTGGAAACTCATCTCACACTCGCTGCATGGATAGTTCGATGCTGACGACTCTCCAGCAGCAGCAGCAGCAGCGCTCCGGGCGGCTGCGACCTGGTGTCCCTCCACATGCAACTGGAACGTGTGGATATCTGGGAGACTGAGGTCGCACTGGTGGCACCGGTACCCGTCCTGCAGCGAGGACCCGGCAACAATCGAGTCCACCATGAGTTTCTGGAGATCGCGGTACGTATGCGAGACAAGCTGCTCTGGACTGGCAGCGTGCAGATGGAATGGACCGTGCGGGGAAACAGCGGCGTACGGATGACTGGTTCCGTTGGAGGATTTGTTGTAGCCGTGCGACTGGTGCATGTGATCGGCGAGTGCATAAATATGTGGGAATCCCATGGTGCATTGCGAGCAGTAGATGGTAGCCACGTTCGACCCCTTGCCCACCGAGTCCACCGAGTTTCGATCCGGATGGATGCTGTCCATGTGCAGTCGGTGGCTTGTTGAATCGATGAATTCCGTCATGCAATAGTCGCACTGGAAACTTCCACGCGACGACCGGTCTGGAAAGATCCGCTGGTGACCAGAGTTCATGTGTTGCTCGAGTTTCGCTGCGGACGCGAATGCCAGTCCACAGATGAGACAGGAGAAGAGATGACCAGAGAGACCAGCATGCACGGTGTTGATGTGGGTCGATAGGGCTGCAGTGCTGAAATCGCTCTGGTTACAGTGGGGGCAGTCCAGTCCTCCACCGCCTCCGACATCCCCTACCTGACCATGCCCTTGCTTCCGCGATGACGACGATGCATGTTCCATCTCCTTGCTGTTCCACGGAGACTCTTCCCGAACGAACATCCGACGTGCGGAGAACAACTTCCGCGGCAGGTCCATGCAGATCTTTTCGTCGGATCGAGGTGAGCACGCTGCTTCCCGATGACATCCGTTGCTGCTCGTCTCGCGGTCGTGCTTCACGCTGCGCCGATCATCAACCTCGATGTTGCTCTCTTCCTCGTCTTCCTCCATCTTCCTCTCAACGTCACTCGTCAGAAGTGAAGCGTGGAACTCCATGTGCTTCTCGAAGTGCTTTGCAGAAGACAACGTGACTGGACACAGTGGACATGTGTAGCAGACGCCACCGCCTGTGCTGTCTCCTCTCGACCCCCCATCCCCTTCGCGGTCAATGTGGGTCAGCATGTGGGCTGTCAGCAGAGCAATGTTGGTGAAGTTGAGGCTGCACTCAGGACACTGGAAGGAGCGTGGACTGTCGTGAGTCTTTATGTGAACCTTTAGATGGTCACTCCTTCAGAAGAAAATCCAAAATCACAACAAATCACAAAGAAATGTTTTAATTAGAAAAAACTAAAATTATCTTTAAAATTTAAGTTATCTCTCAGCATCATGTCAAAGTAGCTGTAATTAAAATGCAATTGAAATGATCATAAAAATTATTATTACCACTGTTAAACAGACAAATGTATGAAATAATAAACATCATTCCCCTCTAAATACGACATTGATGGTATATCCATGTCTGTGTGCATGTGTGTTTATTTGTTTAAAAAATTTGAATGGCTTATCGTAATCAGTAACAAGCAGTTTCAATAAGAAAGAAAGTAGTTGATAGCTGATAGCAGACATTGACAAACTGCTCTCAGGCTGTTACTGTGAAGGTGATGTGCAAAGGGTGAAATGTATATACATGTATACAATGATGATAATTATTACCACTATTACAGATTTCAGAATGACAAATAAATACCAACAAATGCAAGAACTTCAGCAATAAACCAACAAACTTGATAAGCCCATGATAATTAACAATTGTTTTCGGATTTCCCCAGTAATTTGGGTGATTTGTCTCAGGTGAAACTCTACTTTTAGTGCTAGTTTACAATTTATTCAATAAATGAAACATTATCTGAATACTGAATCGCTGCACCCTCACTGCACTCTCTTGTGCTCATTGTGCTCCAGTGTACTCACTGGAATCTCTTTTCAACAATTGTGTACTCTTCTGCTCCACTGTTCTTTCTTGTGCTCACTGTGTTGGCTTCTGTTCCATTGTGCTCACTGGGCTCGCGTATGCTCTCTGTGCTCTCTCTTTCTGACTCTGCTGTCTTCCACACTCACTGGGCTTCCTTATGCCACTGTGATCTCTTGTGCTCACTATGATCTCATCTGCTCACTTTGACAATATACCTCTTACCTTACGTAATTTAACTACCATCTCGCTCTTTAAAATTAGACTATTAGCTCACATTGTATAGTGCTTGATTTAATTCAACCTTAGTTAACTAGTTAAGAAGTTTGCTTTATTGTACATTTGTGTTAATACCAACTCTGTCGACATTTATTTCATTGTTACAGGTGACCCACTAGCGGAATCCAGGTTCCTTGGGTTGAGGTGCTTTGATCTTTTGTTGTTAGAGTCTTTTTCTACTATAATTGTTTTTCGATGTCATATATACTGCTGCTTGAGTCAGGGTGAGAATTGCCGGGGGGGTTCGACCCCCCCCAGTCTTGCTTAGAGCCCCATGTTAAAGTATGTTTTTTACACCCCAATTCCAAGTGGATAATGGTCCAACCCCCCCCCCAGTTATTTTTCCACAATTCTCACACTGGCTTGAGTTCAATAAAATGTATGGCTATGGTTATGGTTAACCTTTCTGATGTCTTCTGTTCACTGGGCTCTCTTCTGCTCTCTTGTACTCACTGGCATCTCTCGTACTCACTGGGCTCTTGTACTCACTGGGATCTCTTGTACTCACTGGGCTCTCTTCTGCTCTCTTGTACTCACTGGCATCTCTCGTACTCACTGGGCTCTTGTACTCACTGGGATCTCTTGTACTCACTGGGCTCTCTTCTGCTCTCTTGTACTCACTGGCATCTCTTGTACTCACTGGGCTCTTGTACTCACTGGGCTCTTGTACTCACTGGGCTCTCTTGTACTCACTGGGCTCTCTTGTACTCACTGGGCTCTCTTGTACTCACTGGGTGCTCTTGTACTCACTGTGCTCTCTTGTACTCACTGGGTGCTCTTGTACTCACTGTGTTCTCTTGTTTTCACTCTGCTCTTGTGCTTACCGGGCTCTCTCCTTCTCACTGCTGGTGCTCTTTGAAATCTGAGCTCCTCTGTGAGGGATTAACAATAGCCTACAGAGGAACAAATGAAATATTGCGACCTCTAGCAGACTATGCCCTGGCTTCGCAAGTGTCCAGCGATTCACAGCAGAGTCGTTCTCACTCGAGCGACCTCTAGAGGCCTCTGCGTGCCAGGCACGTCTGCTCATGTGGAAGGATCTCATGAGCTAATGTATAATGTGTGTGTGTGTGTGTGTGTGTGTGTGTGTGTGTGTGTGTGTGTGTGTGTGTGTGTGTGTGTGTGTGTGTGTGTGTGTGTAGGTGTGTGCGTGTGGCCCGCTGTACGAGTGAAACGCGGTATAACACAACGTATTACACAACACATATATTATGTCCTCACATTTCTGTACATCTACATTATTAATTTCCATTCCATACAATTTTTTGTTGAAATAAAAAAGTTGTGAGTTTTAAATATGCCCATGCCTTAGTTTTAATATATCTTATCGCCACCATGATTCAACCATGAACAACTTCCTAAACGATATTAATTAAAATAATATAGTAATAAAGCTGGTTGGCTTATTAATAACATTATTCCAGATTATTGTCTATCATATGATGGTTATTTTAAAATGCAATAGGCCTATTCTGAAAATTTCAAGAGACACATCATCAAGCAATATGTGATTGTCATCCCTTTCTTTTCTCTCCATGCCTCTCGCCTCCCTCCCGAACTCCAACCCTCTGCCATCCTACTCTCCCTCCCTCTTCCTTCCCTCCGTCCATCTCTCCCTCTCCTCCTCTCCTTGCCTTATTTTCTTCAAATGAGTCAGTTTTTTTAGAATGTATTGGATTTCAGTCGCGCCACCTACCGAAACGAAATGAGTTACTTAGTGTGACAGAAGAAGTTGAATCCAGTACATGCTTGATAAATTTTAGGTTTATGCCGGTCCTAAGACAGTTAAGTCTAGAGAGTTTGGACGGGCCACATGCCCTTCCCTCTGCTCCCCTGCCCTTCCATTCCACTTTGCCAGAAAAAGGCATAACAAATATGAACCTAATTAGATTGTTTACTAGAGCAGTTTGTATGCCTAGGTACACACACTTTCTAGAAATAGGCATTTAATACACTTGCTTAGAACATGTAAATTGTTACAGCGCATACCTTTGTGCAAAAAGAGCAGTGACATAATTTGTTTGGTATCTGTTAGGTATATGTTAGTCATGGTATAAAATTTAAAAAAATATTTTCCTACCTAGCTACCCCAGTTTTTAAACCTATGTTACCGGAAACACACCATTATTATTTGGCCTGCCACATTACAGTCTTAGAAATAACCAGTCTGAGAATCGTAGAAAAATAACTGGGGGGGTCAGACGTTGATTTTTGTGAAGTTGAAGTGCGCTATGAAGACTTTACTAAGGAGTCCCAACTTAGAAAAACTAGAAGGGTTGAACAGGCACAAGCAAAGAGATTTTACTACAGGTCAGTTACTACAGGTTCTACTGCATGGTCAATTGGTCATGCCATGAGACCACACAAACTTCGAAATCTGGACACACAACTAATGAACCAAATTCAACAACATTTGTTATTATGTTGCTTAATCAAATTCAACAACATAACGCCCACCTTCAGGCGATTCAGATAGATTTATAACAGGAATAAAAGTTTGACTTTTTAACGTCAATTCAGAACGAGGAGGTGCAGTACCAAAATAACAGAGTGTCTCTGTCATCAGCGCTTCAACAACATCAACAACAATAACAACAAAATCCCGTAAGACCGGTGATTCTGAGAACTCATGCTTTCATTCTCTTGAAAACTTGGAGCCAACATATAAATGCAAGTATTGTCAGAAGTTGAAGGAAAAAGATCCTGGACCAAGCGAACAAAGAGCGTCAGTCTCTTCAGACAGATAGAAAAAATCTGAAGGCATAAAGAGAGGACAGAAAGGGGAACCAGGACCCACGGAACTAATAACTCCCGTCTCCCATGAGAAATTTCAACAGGCAAACACATAAAATGCTTGCAAGGACAACTGAGGAAGCACAAAGACCCAAGACCCAGGAAACTAATAGCTCCTCTGCCCCCCAGAGAAATTCCAAACAACAAATAAAATATCAGCGAGGGCAACAAAGAAAGCAACAAAGACCCAGGACCCAAGGAACTAATAGCTTCGGTCTCCTCCGAGAAATTCCGACCTAGCAAGAAATAAAATATCTCGCAAGAAAACAAAGAGACCATGAAAGCGACAGAAGGAATCCACCGCCGCCGACGCTGCAGCAGTGGTGAACCGATGGCAATTTCGCGTACAAAGCTTGTCCCGATGAGCCAAGCGAAGAAATAACCATTATCGAAATGGTCGATATCAGGAGGATGGTCCGCCACAATACCTATACACACACGCACATACACACGCACACAGTGCCACACACCCACACAGTGCCACACACGCATACGCATGCGAAGACACACGCAAGCGAACACACCCACACAGGCGCTCGCACAGGGCACCGCACACTCGCGCCCACAACACAGCAGTTATTAACGCAACGCTGTGGGACTTATCAATCACCAAGCGTCTGCGGCTGCCCCGCATCAATGCGGCCAAACGCAGCGTCCTACAGGGGCCGATATCGCCCGGTACACGTTGGCCCGAGTTCATTTCTCACACGTTTGATGTTGTCTGGAGCGCGGCCCCGCTGCTCTCCGGCCGAAACAATGCCCGGGAAATCGGACTTGGCTAATCACAAGCTATTGCTCTCGCTCCTTCTTCCGTTCCCGGTGATGGGTCTCTCGGGACGCCTTGATCCAAGGTGATAATTGCCGACCGGCAAGTTATTTATCCAGCGCCGGCAAGAAAAACTATGCCGCGGGAATTGGGTAATGGGATGTGGGTAGAGAACAGAGCGAGCGCGTCTGATGAGCCCCGTTCCCAAGTCGACCGCGATCCATCCTACAACTCGGAAGGTTCATGGTTCTCTCGGGTCGACGCCGACGTCCGGCCAATCGATGGTAGGCCTACGTTTACGGCCTCGCAGAGATGTCGGAAAAACCGTCCGGTCGCCTCCACCGCCTCCGCCTTCGCCGCCTTCGCTAGCTCTGCTCAAGAAAGGTCCCGACAACGTCGTCGTCTCGGCCGACTCATTCATTCGCCGAGCGGCGGCGCGGGCGCAGGCGCAGCACAATGTCCGGGTAATCTCACCGCGCAAAGGTGTTAGCAGACGAACGACCGACCAGGAAGATTCCACCAGTAAAGACTTCAACGGCCTGCAGCTGGCCGGCATGGGGGTCAACTGCATCAGACCTGTAGAGTTATTCACTGGCACCCCATCGGTAGTAGCGATAGCTTCATGGGCACCCAACGAAAAAAGGTTTCAACTGCATCCAAGCAGTAGAGACTTTATCAGAGCCCACCGGTAGGCGTTTCGAATATCCGTGGCATAAACTGCCGATAATTTGCACGACCATTTGTACTGTGGCCAGCGCAGGTAGCCAAGATGGTTGTAAAGGACACTGACATATATCTCTTATATTGTATTTGTTTATATGCACGCACATGGACGGAGTTTGGTTTCCGTTCTTGGAGGGGCTAAAGCCTTCTTGGGGGGGGGGGGGCTAAGCCCGGGAAAGATACCATTTACCGGTACACGGTAAAAAATTTATCTGGGTCTTTTTGTGGGGCTTAGCTCCCCCTAGCCCTTGATAAACTCCGCCCATGTGCACGCATATTGGTATGACAATGCATGTATCTGGGTATTTTATATATAGGACTATATTACATTTAAAGGACGTGCAAAATGCACTGTAATCACGTATTTCTAATGTGTCTTTATCAACGGCAACCCTCAAGCGGCAATTCGATGAAGGACCCTTTGCGGCTGAACTGACAACAAGACAACTGCAATCCATCACAAATAACAGACCAATCTTTTCTCGTTGGTCAAATGCCCAACAGACAACCCCCGTCAATAATTTCACATGACCGGCAGTCCGCAGAGACATGCAGAGCATGTTGACAGCATAGAAATGCGACGGCCATCAAATTTCGTGGCCCTCAAAAGTCATCAAAAAGTTTTCGAGCAGCCGAACAAACCCCACCCCCAGGGCTGTTTTTAGGGAATTTTTAGAACTGCACAACTCCTTCTTTTCCTTCCCATCCTCCATGGCAAATTACTTCCAATAGAAGGACAATGGCCATTTTTTGCTAGTTTTAACTGTAAAGAAGTGCTTCTACAACTGCACAAATCCATTTAGAACTGCACATTTTGTGTACAACTGCACGTTAAAAAAAGCCCTGCCCACCCCTCCTCTATAAAGTCAACAAGAGCAGAGATTATACAGTGCAAACGTTAGAAAACAAAAGGAGGGAAGAGTACAACATAAAAAGCACAAAATAAGCCGAAATGACTTCAAGAAATAAAACAAAACCGAAACCAGTAACACACAGAAAATTGAAAAGCACGAAGAGGAAGCAGCACAAGCAAGCATACACGGACTTAAGTTCTACAATGGATATATATCTTGAAGAGCAATATTCACGATGTCGACCAGAATGACACAAGACGATACAAAGGGCACAAATAAGACGAACAAGAACACGAACAGGAAGCTCTTATAGAAAACACGAGCGTCCAAACGATCAGAAAACGATCAGAATCTCGTATACAGAAAGAGAAGCGTAAAAGTTTAATGTTGTGCCGAAAGTGTGACCTGTTGTAATAGGAGATCGCAAGGAAGCGAACGGCGACTGCTGCAGTAAGAGACCGGAAATTCATCAATACCGATTTTTCTGCGTGTCCCTGATCGCTCCCTCCGGCCGCGACAGAGAATTACTATGCAATGAAGCTGACGCACCCTGGGACATATTACCACGACCAATTCTCATCTCCAATGTCTCCCACTAACTTAGCAACCAATCCTCATCTGAAATGTCGCACCACTAACTTAGCAACTAAATAACCGACGTCAGGAACACACGAAATCATGGCACACAGCGAACGGTGGGTGGCGCCAATCCAGAAAATTATCCTCTCAAGTCTCAAGGCAGAAAAACTGCCACTTGACGTCGGTCGCATAGCAACACCAATGGCTTCTAGTAGCAGTTAGCCATCCGTCAACCTATGCCGTTGTCTTATGATAACAATTAACCATAGCTTCTGGTAGCAGTTAGCCATCCGTCAACCTATGCCGTCGTCATATGGCAACAATTAACCAATGGCTAAAGGGAGCAGTTAGCCATCCGTCAACCTATGCCATCATCATATGGCAACAATTAACCAATGGCTAAAGGGAGCAGTTAGCCATCCGTCAACCTATGCCCTCGTCATAAGGCAACAACTTACAACAGCACCAAAGACAACATTTTTCAAATGATCTAGAACCCCAGATGGTATTTGGCCAACTAGGTACAATTTCAGATGGTATTTACCATTTAGCATATAACTTATAGCCCATGGTTCTAGTGGACACTTACCAAACTGGTTGCAGCGAGTGAAATACAACACCAGCATTATATAATATTCATTATGTCCATCAAACTGTCACATGGGGCAATATAATAAAAGTAATGAACTCCGAAGAAGGGAACAGAAGAAATAAGATTGCGTTCAAATAATTACAAGAGTTATCCATCCATCCATCCATCCATCCATCCATTCATCCACCCGTCCGTCCATCCATCCATCCGTCCATTACGCAATCCATCCATCTATCCATCATTTCATCCACAATACACCCATCACTTCATGCACCTATCTATATCCATCTGTCTATCCACCCACCCATCTAACTATCCACCCACCCATCCACAAGAGAGACGATAAAACTAACGTAACGCAACATATTATCTGGCAACTCTCCAATTAAGATTTGTCCGCAGCAATAGAACCTTAGCACGTGACCCTGGAACAGCGACGATCCCACGTGACCCGATCCTGGTTAATATCAGAAACCAGTTTTCTTTCCTTTCGCTACATTGTGGCCACGAGAAACGTTTCAAGGCTGCAGTCCGGGGGTCGACATACCCTCATTTACAACCAGGAAAAACGAACAATGGACAAGCCCCCACTGGAGAAGCAGGAAATGACAGGAAAGAGGGAGCAAGGACGGAGAGGGAGGAGAGACAGCCAGACGGGAGGCTTTTCAATAAGCCGATCCCCACCTGCAGGAACCGCCGTTATTTATAAGGCCATCTCATCTCGGGGACCAACTAGTGCGCCTACTTGTTTCATTTAATCCAAGGTGACTGCGGCCCCGCGGGTCACCCACACTCTCCAGGCCTCCACTCCCACGGCGTGGAATTAGTAACTGGTGGAGTTACGGAGCGTAATGAACACCCGGGGGGCATTCAAATGCCAAGGAAATGAACCCGTCACGGACGGCCAGAGGGAATGGTTAAGTAAGTGCTCGTGGAGCCGAGGGAAATCAACTGCGACCACCAACTGCCCAGGTTAATGCATCCACCGCTCCTTCTGCCGCTGCTGCTGCTGCTGCTGCTGCTGCGACGGCGGCGATGGCTGAAGCTGCTGTGGCAGATGCGGAGGCTGCTGTTGCTGCTGCTGCTACTGCTGCTGATGATGATGATGATGACGATGATGAGGCGGTCGCTGTAAAGACTCCTTGGCAGCACAAAGAGCTGGAGCAAGTTAGATGTCGCTATATAGCCCGTCCGTTTGTCTGTCTGTCTGTCCGTTTGTCTGTCTGTCTGTCTGTCCGTCTGTCTGTCCGTCTGTCCAGTGCTTGTACTTCTTTACATCTCACTTGGTGTTTGCAATTTCAGTTGGAGACACTCACGCGTTTCCTGTCCGTCTTTCTGTATGTCTCTCTGTCTGTCCAGTTGTGCGCCAATAATCTGCCAGGCTCTTCCTCTGTCTGTTTATCTGTCTCTGACTCCGTCCTTCCCTCTCTCCCTCCCTCTCTCTCTCTCTCGATATATAAATATATAATATATAATACTAAACGTAAATATATATATATATTTATGTACACATAATTATACTTTCTATATATACATACATGTATAATTAAGAGGGGAAGATCGTGCACGGAAGAACTGGCAGATCTATTAGAGGCGACTTGTGGTGTTTGGCGATATCTTGGAAGCAGGCCGGGGAGCTGGCAATGCACGACAGGGACGAGTGGAGGAGATGCGTTGTGCTATGTGCAGACCTGCACGGGAAGCCTGGGGAAGGTCACTAAGCACTAAGTACATGGGCGGAGTTTATCAGGGGCTAGGGGGGCTAAGTTTCCCCCCCCAAGAAGACCCAGAGTCAATTTCAGCGAGTAAATGGTATCTTAAAGAATATTAACAGTATTAATCTAACGACAGTTTCTTAAATAATGTAATCAGATTTTAATAGAAGGCAGCTGACCTGGCGAACATTGCCTGACATTGGTGACACCTGTAGCGACGGTCACCCGTGTGCAGCTTCACGTGACGGTCACGACTTCTCTTGTGACGGAACATTCGACGACAGTATTTACAACCGTAATGTAACTGATCATTGTGGACAAGCTGCAATGTAATGTAACGGTAATTAATTAATTAATCCAACTCGGACTTCACACGGCATATATTTAGGCAACAGCTCGTTCACATGGACTTTGATCTCGCTTTGAAATGGTCCATCAGCTGACATAGCGGCAATTTCCGAGCAGGCCTATCAGGAATAGATTACTATCTAATTACTATACTGTACCGGTATCGTATATAAAAAAATTAAAAAGCGTATCTTACAGTACTCGATATATATTGAGAGGCGATCTCAGCGTGACAGCCCCGATGAAATAAGAAAGTCTTCAAGCAGCGAATGGATGAGGATGACATGCACACACAATGTGAGCTTGCTCCGAATAGAGGTAGGGTATTATAGAGTAGGTCATCCCACTTAGAGGGACTATACAATGGCAAAGGCACGGTGTTGGGCCATGGTATATATTATATACTCCTTGCCCGGGATCACCACACATAGGCCTACAGAAATCCGTTGGCAACGCCTCGTGGAAAATCATGAAAATAGAATGGATTAAGACATTCTCGTATGATATAAATAATTAACTTGAGGCGATCAGTGGTAACGACGTCAAAGAAGTAATTACTAATTAGATAATAAATATAATCTATTCGAAAATTATAATTGCCGGCTGCCGTTGTGATGATCTAACAGCCACACGCAACTGACACGCAACACACTGACTGACTAGCTGAGTGTAGCTCGATGTAGGCTTGTGGTTATTTTATTGAATGACGGATTGACTATGGCTGAATCTGTATGAGAATTGCATTAAAATCAGTGGGGGTCAAACAATGGTCCACGTGGAGTTTGGGGTGCGAAAGAAGACTTTTGCTATGTGGCTCTACGAAAGACTATGTTTAAACCACTCAACCCACCACGTCCATTCTCAAGCTGAGCTGAATGACTGCATGGTATCGGCCTATAATTGGTTATTTAATGCTATGGTGAGTATGAGGAACGGTCCAGGAAGTTCCAAGTTCCAACCAGAACATTATGCACTCAACACAGTTATTTATTAGTACAGACACAGACCGGAGTGAAATAATTATAACTCGATTTTTACTGTTTAAAATAAAAGTTTGCGGTGTATGTGAATTTGAATAACTTAAAAAGGTGCCGTGATAGCCTATATATATATATATATATATATATATATATATATATATATATATATATATAGGCTATAGCTGATAGCATATATATATATATATATATATATATATATATATATATATATATATATATATATATATATATATATAGGCTATCAATAATAAATTAGCTCCATAAGAAAAGGTTTTGAATTCAAATGAGATTATGAGAATAGCCTAATATTTTCACGTAAAAATGATTCAAAAAAGTGATAAACATAAAACTGCCAAAACACGTATATAGGCTACTGATGCCTCTATATTTTGGGACCTTATGGAAATGTCTGCTTTGTCTGTGACTGGCACTGACTGGATTCGCAATAATTAAAATGTTTACAGATCCACGTCACTGCATGCTGAGACAACATTGGTCAACGTGCTGCCTAAACGAGATACACAATAGGCCTAATTGTATTGACATAACTCTGCAGCATAAGCGGAGTTTATCAGAGGCTGGGGGCTAACCCCCCCCCCCCCCCCAGAAGGCCCAAAGTCAGCTTTTTTACCGTGAAAATGGTACCTTTTCACGAGCTTAGACACCCAAGAAGGTTCAGAGTCAAACTTTTTCTGGGAAAATGGCTATTTTTACCCCGGAAACTTCAATCGAACGACTAAAATAGGGTCATCAACTTTTTTGGGCCGAGAAAATATTGTCAGCGTCTCTCGTTCTGGACCAAGTCTCCGCCCCCAAAAAGCCCAAGTTATTTTTAGCCCCCCCCCCCAGAACGGAGACCAAACTCCGCCCATGCTCTGCAGACTGACAATTTCTAATTAGTCCTATTAGAAAGCGTCAGCCTGCCAAATTATGCCATTACTCAGTTCATATTCTTTTAGTTCAGTTCCGAAGTAGGTGGTTATAGCCGAGCCAAAATCTTTCAAACTGTGTACCACAAAATAATGAAAAATAACCCACACGAACTATAGCTGCCTACTTGGTTGATTTTCGTTCAGGTGAATTGGTCAATCAGTCACTGGGGTGAATTTGACCTTTGGTCTTTGAGATGCTCGGTAGACCTATACCTTCAGGGGCGACTGACAATGAGTGAATTATTCATTGCAATCCTTTCTTATTATATACGTTGAACAAAATGTTCGTCATGTTTCCATGCAGCGAGATCTCTCTCTCTCTCTCTCTCTCTCTCTCTCTCTCTCTCTCTCTCTCTCTCTGTCTCTCTCTCTCTCTCTCTCTCTGTGTCTCTCTCTCTCCCAGTTGATTGGTCGGTCCTCTCTGCGACTGATTGATAAGAGATGAAGCATTGACTGATTGAATTACCAAATGGTTTGTCGATTGATTGATAATGCCCAACATCTCAAACGTCCTCACCCCATGCGCATCCGCATAGAATAGCCCCGCGTCGTTGTTTCATCGGCTGTCGTTTGATCTATAACGTGTAGAATCCGAGGAAGATGTCACCCGTCGGTCTCTCCATGCCAACCACCGTCCTGCTCACCCTCCCTCGCTCCCTCCACGGCCCCCTCCCTCCATGCTTCTCTTCCTCGCTGCAGCGCAGTGCCCCTCCCGCGCGAGTTTTACGCGTGCTACAACGTTAAGAATTTATGTGCGTCCTATTTTAGCGGTCGCGCGGCGTCTAATGGATGTCCTATGAACGACGGGAGCCACGTTGGGTATCCGTCAGCCGGGCTGGCGTCTTCCTTTAGCGCCTTATCAGCGCGCGAACAGCGCCGGTCTTCCGTGATTGGTGCATCGTACGCCGGGGATGGGCCGCGCCCGTGACATCCTCCTTCGTCCGTTGTTCGATGTCCAGGGGATGACCCCGCTCGCCGACGTCCCACGGGCTTCTGCTATTACGGAACGTGGCAGATATGGTCGGATTGCAGCGAGTTTTGTGGCAGCGGTGGGACGGGCATGATGGACAGAGCGCCGCCGGCTGGGCAGCTACGGCGCGAGCCACTAAATAACAAGGCGGCTACGGACTTGCATGGGTGATCTCGATGATCTGTGATCCCCCGGAGGTCCCGACGAATCAGCTTTTGGCATGCAAGTCACAGGAGTCGCTCGACCTGTGTATTCTTATACGCCACCGCCAAATCAGCGGCCGCCAGGCAGCGCCACCATCACAAGAAATGCGCTGTGGCCTCTTGACGCATTGCGTATCTATGCTGCGTCGCCGGCGTCGATCGTGTGTAAAGAGAAGCAGGCCTAGGAAAAAGTGTAAGTGTGGGCAGAAATAAATGCAAGTATAATGTTGCAAAAATACACATGCAAGTGTATAAAATACATACGTCAAAATTTTAATATGGTCTGTTGTAAATAGAACAAGCAGCAATGTAAATGCATGTGGGACCTGAATGCGAAAGTGTAGGACTATGTGTACACCTACATAGGTTATGTAAACCATAGGCCTAAGCCTACATCATAGGTTAGCCTATATGGTACTTGTGAAACCATAAGGTTCAAAATACAAGCATAGACCTATAAGGAAATGTAGCCTATGCGCAAAAGCTCATGCATGTCATTCTTTATTGATTGAACACGCAAGTATGCTAGATTAGGCATAGGCCTATATGACATAGGCCTAGTATAGTAAAATACGATAACAAGTTCGTATATTCGTTTAATTCCGAACTTTCAAGCTGACCAAACGCAACTTAGAACGAGTTTGCCAACGCTGTCTGCAGGGACCTCCCTCTCCCTGGCCTGCAATCAGCCCCATCAATTAAAAACATGTTCCTAAGAGGGGGCACATGCAGTGAATCCGGGGAACGGACATTAGCCCCCCTGGACATTATCACCCTGGACATTATCCCCCCCGGACAAAAGCCCCCCGGACATTATCTTCCCGGGGTAGACATTATCCCCCCATGCAGTCTATGATATCATTACGTTAAAATGATGCACAAAATATAACAATATAGGGTTACGTTAAGTGAATATCTATACATGCACACTACACATTAGTTTAACATCCTGTAAGAACATGTAGGCCTACAGTTAATTGAAGGTTCAATATGTACATTATAAAACATTTAAAGGTCTGAAACGACGCTAAGAAGTCTACGAAGCTCATACGTAAATGACGTTAACAAACCTTCGTTGTAGCCATAACTGACACTAACAAGTAGGCCTACTTACTGTATACGATTCCCATTCGTTCCATTTGTCTAATTTATTTAATCTAATTTTGAATGGAAACTACTGACACAATTAGGACCTAATTGACACTAAGAACTTTCGTTTGCATGTGCACACGAATGCCAGTGACAAGCCATATCGGTTACGGCATTATTCTATTATTGAACATGTGGAGGGGGATTTTGTCCGGGGGATAACGTTCTACGCAAAATCGGGGGATATGTCCGGGGGTGTCTTTGTCCGGGGGAATAATGTCCGGGGGGAATAATGTCCTATGATTTGAACATGTGGAGGGGGATTTTGCCCGGGGGATAACGTTCTACGCAAAATCGGGGGATATGTCCGGGGGTGTCTTTGTCCGGGGGGAATAATGTCCTACGCCCGTGAATCCACGTGCCCAATAAATGTTGTTGCGATTTGCAACGTGGTTGCGGTAATTGCCGTCTAGGCACGACGTGGTAAGGGTAATAAATTATGGCCCTAAACAAGCGGTCATCTGCCACTCCGGCCAATAGCTCCGCACTTATAGGGTGGGTGGGAGAAAGATAACCTTCAGTTCGTTGCAAGCGCTCGATCAAGCAGTCACAAGTCTAAGATTACAAGGGCATAATACATAAGTAGGCATAGGCTTAAGCATAATCATCTAGATACACTAGCTCAATATATCTATAGATGTCGATGTCTTAAGGTTTTTCCAGGAAGTTACTAACAATTTATTCTTTGTATGCCTAACTTTTTATCATTTATAGTTTTAAAGTCTCCTCTTCATTAGGTCAAGCTCGTGTTGCAAGAATAATCTGCCTACCAGCCTATTTCAATTATGTGTTAAGCTAGAAATTTACTCATTTATACTTGGGTAGCCAACTCAATAGGGGTGTAGGACATTAGCCCCCTGGACATTATCCCCCCGGACATTATCCCCTTAGGACATTAGCCCCGGACATATTCCCCCGATTTTGCGTAGGACATTAGCCCCCCCGGACAAAGTCCCCCCCTTATGTGCAAATCGTAGAATAATGCCGTAACCGATAAGACTTGTCACTTGCTTTCACATTCAAACGAAAGTATACTTAGTGTCATTTAGGTCCTAATTGTATCAATAGGCCTAGGCCTAGATTTAGATTTGAAATGAACAAATGGGAATCGTATGTAGGGCCTATACATTCTATTTGTTTAGTGTCTCACAACAAAGGTTTGTTAGCGTCAGTTAGGCTACGTCTGTGCTTTGTAGACTTAGGCTATTAGCGTTGTTTCCATTCAAAATTATATTCAATACATTAGAGAAATGAATGAATGGGAATCGTATACAGCAAGTAGGCCTATAAGCCTATACTTGTTAGTGTCAGTTATGGCTACAACGAAGGTTTATTAACGACAGTTACGTATGAGCTTCGTAGACTTCTTAGCCTCGTTTCAGACCTTTAAAATGTCTTATAATATAGGCTACATGTTAAACCTTCAATTAACATAACATATTCCTACAGGATGTTAAACTATTGTGTAATGTATAGATATTCATATAACATAGGCCCATTAATTACATTTTGTGCATCACTTTTAGGTAATTATATCATATACTGGGGGGATAATGTCCTACCCCGGGGGGGATAATGTCCGGGGGGGATAATGTCCGGGGGGATAATGTCCGGGGGGATAATGTCCAGGGGGGCTAATGTCCGTTCCCCACTCAATAGCCATGTCCAGAAAAATTAAGTGTAGGCCTGCTTGGTCCAAAAACGTCTAAACAACACCACCGGTCTAAAGAGTACAAACTGTTCATGCACTGGCGGTGGGTAGAATTGGTCTTTGAGGCCAAAGCATGTATTTTACATTCGCGCAGTCACACAGGAAGTGAAACTGAATTGCGATGCGTAGGCTATAGGTAGACCTATTATTATTATTATTATTATTATTATTATTATTATTATTATTATTATTATTATTATTATTATTATTATTATTATTATTATTACGCTGGAAAAGATAACTGGTTTCCCTCGTGTCACCGGTTTTACGAGCTAGACAGCGCCCCAACTCTTTGATGAAACATAATAACATTATTATCATTATTATTATTATTATTATTATCATTATTATTATTATTATTATTATTATTATTATTATTATTCTTATTCGACAAAATCTGGTTGGACAAAAGAACCGCGGAAGGCCACGGAATTAAAGCGCTGGATGGTGACTGATAAGCGCTGGAAGAGATAACAAGTTTCTCTAGGGTCTCCGGAAACTTGAGAAAGGCGTCTTCCTAGGTCTTTTACAAAATCAAGACCGTCTTCGTTGATGGGACCCAGGGTCTCGAAGGCCAGCGGCACAAATAAGTGGGTTTTGGACAGTTCACTGTACTTCGAATTCTTTCTGGTGGCTGCCATCTCAGCCGCCGCTCCAGCTGCAACCGACGTTGAATTAAGGTAGGAGGGAGCCACGGTGTCCGTCACTGTCACATCCCAAACAAGACTGCGGCCACCACGCCATGGAATGAGAGTCATCCCATCGGGACGCTTTCCGTCCGTCCTCAACAAACCGGTGGGCTCTTTGGTGTTGGGAACGCCTGCGCGAGTCAGGCTGCGGCTGAACAGGTCGTTCAGTACGGCGTGTCTGGCAATCCTTCCAGGACCGAGACCACACGACAAACCATGCGAGCCATCTGCTGTAACCACTGCTCCACAGGGACATGCGTGTGGCTCGCATATACCCGCACCAAGACGGAGGCTTACTGCAATTCTTACAGCCTCATCGTCCAGCCTCAAACCACATGACGATATTGGAAGTGCAAACAGCCAGTCGCCACTGTGAGGCGCAGCAACTGCTTTAAGGCGTGCTTGGTGGTAAGCGTCAGTGTGGGTGGTGTCCAGTGACTCTACCACCTTGATGACAAGCGGTCTGTCCCAGTGTGACTGTTTGTGGGCTACACTCTCGTCTGGTGGTGTGATGTGGCTCTCGTCGCACCAACGTCGCGTCATCTCTTCCACACATAAGTCGATGACAGTGTTATTGAATCCAAGCATGGAGGATTGGAGGTCGCGGGTGCCTGCAGCAGAAGCCAAAAAGGCAGGGAGTGCAAGCGAAGCTACCCGACGAATTCCCAGTCCACCCATCTTCACGGGCAAAGAGGCCTGTAGCCATTGATCATTCGATAAGGCGATGTTGAAGACTGTGCTTAAACCATATCGAAGAATACTGTCGAATCTGTCCAACAAAACGTGACCTGTACAGTGTACACGGGCTGCACCTTAATGTATACACCAGTCTCTGAGAGCTGAGTGAGAATCTGAGTAGGGTCAGAGCATCATGTTTGGAAATGGACTCTAGTCTACTTATTGCCAACTCCAACTCCGTGCATCTGCATGTCCTCCAGACATTTCGTCAATGCTTCACTTGTGGACAATGGTGCACCTAGCAAACAGACTCTCTCTGGTGTCGTGACGGTGAAATTTCGGAAGACACTGTCGGAGTACTGCATGTCATTGTGATATATGATTTCACACTTTTCTTGATTGAGTTGCAGTCCAAGTTGCTCGCATCGCTGCTTCAGTAGTTTCACGTCTTCCTCCACCATAGCTGCCTCACCTCCTAGAGATACATCATCCATGTATCCCAGGACCAGCGGTGATGACAAATCCTGCAGAATTGGCTGTAGTGGAAGGCAAAAGAGCAAAGGACCGAGCGGGTCTCCTTGTTGAGGTCCGACTTGTGATAAGATGGTATACTGACCGAACAGAAGCTGTGAAGGTTCTGCGTATGCCAGGTGACAGAATGGAGCCAGTTCCGGAAGGACATCATCAATCGAAGAGAGCATCCTGTCTCTGAAGAGGCTATTGAAGGCATTCTTAAAGTCCAGCTTTACCAAGATGGACCCTATTGGCATTGCTTCCAGGAAGCGTCTCGCTGAATGAACCGCCGCCTCTGCTCCACCCGGAACACCAACACCCACTTGCCTCGGTGCGAGATAGTCAGTTGCCGTTGAGACCGCGTAGGTATTTGCACATTTGGATGCGAGCCTGCGCCAACAATAGCCTATTACAATCGGGCGCAGACCTCCAGATGCTTTTCGTAGAGCAATGAGAGTTCCTCCAAAGAGTAAGGGTCTAATGAGTTCAGGGCATTCGCCTCTCAGAAGAAGATTGACCAGACCAGTTATAGCGGAAATCAGCTCTGAACCAACTTCAGTGCAATTCACCAGGTTATTATTACTATTATTATTATTATTATTATTATTATTATTATTATTATTATTATTATTATTATTATTATTATTATTATTATTTTGCTTCTTGTGCTTATTACACGTCGAAGGTTAGCAAACAACCGCAGACACGATTGCAGTCTGACGCGATTCCGCAATCGTTGTTAGTAGGGGCGGATCCGAGGGGGAGGTGCAAATCCGGCCATGGCCCCATTTAGAAATTTATTTATTTTTGACCAGCTATTCTATTATTGCGGGGAAATGGTACGGTTTTTGTGGGAAATGGTATCTTTTTGCCCGAGATTTCGACTAAATGACTAAAACAAAGAAGGTCATCAATTATATTGGAAGATAAAAAAAATGGTATCTTTTCCTGGGAATTCGACAAATAACTAAAAAAAAGTCATCAGATTTTTAGTGACCGAAGACGAAATTTGTTCCGTGTCCCAAGACCGAAAATGTTGTCCTCCCCTTCGAAAATGTCTGTATCCGCTCTCTGCCAGTCTCTGGTTGTTAGATCACAGATACTTAGAGTGCGCACCCAAAAGTCAATAGCATGCTGTCAATGTGTATGACGAGTGCGTACTATATGTAGGCCTATGTAAACGTATACCAGAGCTGAAACATGAAGACTTAATGCAGGAAAGATATTTAGAAGCGGGCTATATCATATCCAATCGAGAGAGTTGAGGCAAAACACGATCGGCTAAGTTTGATGTGCAAACATGCACCCATCTTTAATGAAAGAAAGCAACGCGATGGGTGATGTGGGGTGCGTGCATGCGAAGGGCCATTGCCATGGCAACCAGACCACCCAGTGGGCCGGTGTCGTAAATGCACGGGGCCTCGGGGCCGTTCGTTTGAGTCCTGACATGTGAATGGATGCCTCGTCGGGAGGTGGCCTGCATGAATGCCATCCATTGCGAATAGAGACGCCCCGTGGGGTTCGTTCGATCCCTGGTGGGCCCACTGTTGACTTGACCCCAAGAGACTAGAAGGGGGTCTAATGAAAAGGATCTTCCATTTCAAACCATTCTAGTATTGGACTTCTCTCCCGTCGCGTTCACTAATGTACACGAGTTCACATTCCCCTTCGAAAATCCTTCTCAGCTTCTTCTACTCGTCCTTTCCTACTCCTTTGCTCACTCGTTTCCTCATTTCTCTCCACGGACTTTACTTCCTTCCTTCTTCTCTCTTCCTCCTCCTCCTACTTCTCTCTCCCATCTTACCTGTTTTACTAACTTTTTCTTCTCTTTCAACTTGATCTGCATTCTCCATTCTTTCCCTCATCCTCCTTTCCACCTCCACATCCTCCTCCTTCGTTTATTCGTTCCATATCAATCGTCCTCTTCCATTCCCCACTCATTTATCTTCTTGCCTTTCTTTAGTCTTCCACATTCCCACTTTATTCATAATTCTGTTCCATATTCTGTTCCTGCACACGACCCCCTGCCCTATGCCATCGGTCCCGATGAGAACCGCTCGTGATTTCCCCTTCACTTGTTCTTCATTTGCCCTTCATTTGCCCTCTTTTCTTCCTCTATGCTTCATTCCATTCCTATTCTCCTTACTATGCTAATTTAATTCTCAAGGGTATCGTTAAACGATTGAATAAAAACATATTAAGTCAGCTGAATCTTGGAAAGTACAGAGACAGCGTAAGATACATCACACACACACACACAAAATAATAAATGACAGTAACTTAATAAATAAAGTCACGTAAAATAATTTTAAAAACGGGAAAAAGCGAGAAAAAATCGCAAAACGAAAAAACCACGATTTTGCGAAAAAAATAACAACGAAAAATACGTTTTAAACAGCTATGATAATATCAAAGCATTATTTAAATCAAATGAATGAGTGAATGAGAAAACAAGCGAGTGAGCCAATAATGAATTAAAGAATGGACACAATGAATGAATGAATGAATGAATGAACGAGCGAACGAATGAATGAACGAACGAATGAATGAACGAACGAACGAATGAATGATTTGCAACCATCCGGATCTAGTTATATATCTCATTGTACCTGTTCATGTTTCTTGAGGTAGCTCTGCTTGGAGTATGCCTTCTCACAGGATTGACACGTGTACGGGTGATTCTCATCCGGACCGATGGCATAGGGCAGGGGGTCGTGTGGTATTTCGACGGACGACGGCGTCAGGGGCGGAGAGGGGGCCACCGCCCGGTCGTCGGACGATGGACTCCTCGAAGACATCCGCGACGGACAGTGCGCGGACTCGATCCGGTTGATCCAGGCGATCTTCTCACCTGCTACACATGGACATACGCAAACAATCATCCATGGTTGGTTTTCTTTTCTCAGAATAAACTAACTTTGATTTGATTTGATTAGAATCAGTGGCTAAGAATTCGCAGCATTCAAGCAACTTTGGACTAATCCACTGTTATCTACAACATTAATCCAATCTGAAATCCTTAGCTTATCTAAACTATATTTATAGAACTCTGCTCTGCTCTGCAGAAATGCGGAGAAAATGAGATGGATAATAAGTGACAGACAAAGACAAACAATTCATTTATTCGTTCAAGAGAATTTATATAGCACCTCTTCAAGAAAACTACTCAAGAGGTGCTCCCGACTTCCACCGCCAAAACGAACAGTTTTCAGTTTGCAAGTGCTTTTGGAATGTGTCAGAAAGTGACTTATAGGGAAAAGGCGCAGCTCAACATTGGATTATAGGCATGAGTGGCACAATGGAAATACGGTTTTTGTAAACATATATCATTATGATTTGTGCACTGCATTCTCATCTTCTGCTCCTGGTAGCTCAGTCCGAACAAAGGAAAGTCAGACTTCAAAACTCTTGATACAGCTACCGGAAAATCTTCAGCACAAGAGCATCATGGTTCACCGGTTCTTCCTGCATATCTGCATTCTTATGAAACAGCAGAAGCTCAGCTTCAATGATATAGAATAGATGCCACTTCTAGGAAAGTCCCTCATTTTTAGAAAGCTCAGCATATTAAGCAAGTCTCACTTCAAGAAAACAGGTTTTAAATCTGTGTTTATGAAACTTCTCTAAATTAAAGAGAATTTATAGAAAACACCTAAGAATAAACTATCACTGGAACAGATTTTGACCATAACTACCTGTCTATCGATTTTGTTTTGATTGAGCATCTGGTAACTGTCAGTCTGTGACTTCTCACTTTTTTGGGTGCCGTAGAAATCTCAAGATTGGTTTTGAAGAAAAGTCATTAGGATTAAATATCACTCATATAAAAACAAGTCGGGACTGAAAACTTCATGAGCAGAATTCATTCCCATTTGATTTTGTGAAAACTTCTCAGAAGTTTGATCCCATGATTTCAAGAATTCTCTTCATCAAATTAAATCTTTATAGCAATTTCTTCCTATAAAAAAATCTGAGGCTTTGAAATAACGTTAAGAAACTTCCCGTGAATAATTGTAACTGCAATCGTAGGCCTACTCCGACATCTAAAAAGCATCACTTCAAGAAAAAACCACAGTGGCGCTTCCGGACCAGTGAAATTGCTGTCGAACAATTCAGATATCAGGCTCAGATTGAAAGGGTATACGAGATAAAATGAGAGGAACCAGAGTCGCAGCTCTTGGAGAAAGGTGGTTCCGTGCAGCTCATATTGCGTTTGACATTACCCCCCCCCCCCCCGACAAAATCCCCCTCTGTGCAATTAGTATGTTTCCTCATGTAGTAACTTCATATGTCTAAAGCTTATTTTTGTCCTGATTTTCGCTGTATCAACTTATTAATGCCGTCACCGATAAGACTTACTAATACTGCCATTCAGATGCAAACTAAAGACTTGTTAGCGTCATTTAGTTCTTAACTTCTAACACAAAGAGTTGTTATTGTCAATTAGGTACACAATTACGGCCTTTTAATGCTGCTTGCGACTTAAGTTAGAGACTTGCAAATGATCTTAACATTCAAAAATATGTATTTCCAATGAACTACATCTGTCAGAAAAATTGGACAACAAGTATAGTAGATTAATAATATAGCCTACTTTCTTGTGGGCATATTTCGATCTAAAATCTAAATGCCTATAATTATGGGCCTACAGTAACATATTCTTGTAGATTTTTATGTATAATTTTCATGTATAATATACAAATATAAGTCTTAACAAATTCTAACAATTTTCAGCTGTGATGTCTAAATATATGAATATTCACCTTAACACAGGCTTATTCTTGTATTTTTCCATCATTTTTAGGCGATGGCATCATAGGTAGGGGGAATAATGTCCTACCGCGAGGGGATAATGTCCGGGGGACTTTTGTCCGGGGGATAATATCCGGGGGATAATGACCAGAGGAATAATGTCCTATACTCCGAGGGGGATAATGTCCGGGGGGCTTTTGTCCGGGGGTATAATGTGTCCAGGGGGATAATGTCCGTTTCCCGCCTAAAGTATGATGCAGCAGAGACAATAACAATGACTATTGTTCATCAGCGTCAGAAATTTAAACTGTATGCATACTGCTGGATGGCGAGCCACAGAAAAATATCCCGTATAAAGGAAACTAAATGGCCAGAAAACCTCCAGTAATAATAATAATAAGACGGACAGTGCGGCATTAACAGCAGAATGAAGACACTTCGAGATAATGTTAGCCGATGAAAGTCCAGGGACGATGACGTCACCAAATGTCCACTATAGTGCAGATAAGTCTGTGGATTAAGGTAGCATATAGCAGCATGGAAGGAGGGGCAGTGGCAGATAGTACGGAGTTGATGAAGGTAGGCCTAGTACAAGCATAACACCATGCAGACACTGGTGACATGATCAGCCAAGGAGAGACGATCCCAATCTAGGACAATTCCAAGATCACGGCCTGTACATGAAAAGAAAACTCGAAACCTTTGGCCCTAAATCTCTGTTGGATACTAATCTAATATATAAGTAATCTTGTAATGCACTGTAATCGACTCCTTATATATAATCGACGCTATATATTTTAATAATATATAGATAGAGCGACATTGCTAGAACCAGAATCTTGGTATAGCATTATTATAATCGGTAAATTACGGCAGTTCTGTAATATTCTGCTCATCTTCTGTTCCGTCTCTTTCTAAAGGAAGTTCGATTGGACACAGTTTAATAGACTCTCTCTATCGCCACAACTGTAGAGTTAGTCAGAGAGGAAGAGAAATAGCAACAGAGACGTGGAATTGAGAGATTGATAGACAGACTGACAGACAGACAGACTGACAGACTGACTGACAGACAGACAGAGAGACTGACAGACAAGACAGACAGACAGACTGACAGACAGACAAACTGACAGACAGACTGACAGACAGACTGACAGAGAGACTGACAGACAGACAAGACAGACAGACAGACTGACAGACAGACAGACTGACAGACAGACTGACAGACAGACAGACTGACAGACAGACTGACAGACAACAGGAATTTTCACATTCTCTGTCATTTGTCATTCATTCATCCAGAGATATATAGACACTACAAACAGACAGATAAACAGACAGACAGACAGACGGCTAAAACAGACAGACATGCAGAACGAGGAGACACTGTGAGAGTAAACAAAAGAGATAAGAGGAGGAGGAGAGAGAGAGAGAAGCAGACGAGCAAACAGACAGCGATCGAAATAGGGACAGAGGCAGAGAGAAAAGCAGAGAGAGACAGAGAGAGACAGAAGACAAACCGGAGACAGACACTGACACAGATGAGAGGAGGTATATACGTATATACATACTGCATGCAAGCAGCGGGATCACCCGAGGTCCACTGCGGGCACAATAGGACAAGTACGGTCCGTGATATAGGACCCAATCCATAACATGCGCCCGTCCCACTCCAACATAACGCTCCGTCCGTCCGTCCGGCCAGCGTGTCCCGCGAGGAACCACAGCAGTGTGATGCAAATGCCGCATTCCCCCGGAGGCCCCCGTGATAGATGACTAAGACACCCCGAGGTTACACAAATGTATTAGTCCTATTGGGCGCCTAGAACACGTAATTACCCACCGCCGGGCCGCGGCCGGTCCCCGAGGGCCACAACAGTCAGAATGACAGGGACTTGCACTTTGCCTAACTTGAAGACAAATGCGACCACGTCCGGAATCGCAAATATCGCTAACATTTATTTCACGAACAGCGAAATCCTCCAAAGACATATTGCAAGCCGGACCGGAATTTGACCGGTTAATGGTAGGCCAGAGCGGGCGGAGGGGCAGCGGTCGAATAGACGACGACAACGACGACGACAATGACAGTCTCACTGTGTACTGCATTGGTCGTCCGTTGTCCGTCCGTCCGTCCGTCCGTCCGGTCGGTATATTCTCAAGGCAACCGTTTGGACCGGCGATAATGAAGCAAGTCAAACTTTGTGGAATTGCCTGCTGCAGCCCGCAGCACCAGCGTAGACAAACACACAAATGGCGTCGTCCTATGAAGTGTGATATTTGACCGGGTCCTAAGGACTCGTGGCGTGTGTGTTCGGCGTACACAACGGTCGGACGATGGGTCGACCGGTGGGGTGGGGATGGGGATGGGGGGGGGGGCTACGCAAGGTCAGTTGATGGTCAGCACTCGCCAGTCGGGTGAGCGCTGACCACCGCCACATGGAGTACACCAGTCGTGAAATTTTACAATGTCACCTCAAATTCCGAATGCGACTGATAAGAGCTATAGGGGAGCGTGGAAACACTCGTCAAACAAGCAGAGAGCGTGTAAAGTTGAACGCTACTTTACACGGAGACCCATGGCAGTATCGATATAATTTCAATGGGTCAGGCATTGGGTCTCCTAAAACAGATGACTGTTTTTGACTGTTCTTTACTGGATTACACTATTCGGCTAAACTATCGCTTGACGTCGAGTTGATAACATTCAGACAATGCCTGCAATCAGCTAAATGAAAGGCATGCATCGAGTCAGCTTCCGAGCAGCGCTCGTGAATAAGCTGGTGCCCCGTGAGTAGATAGATTAAGACTATTCTGGGACATTTGACCTTAACCATGGTTCAACTTTTCCAAATCACCCATAACCATGGTTCAAAAATATAACCACCCAAACCATGGTTAAACTTTTTCCAATCAACCCAAACCATGGTTAAACTTTTCCCAACTTTTCCCAACTTTTCCCAACTTTTCCAAAACTACCCATAACCATGGTTCAAAAATATATCAACCCATAACCATGGTTCAAAAAATATACCGACCCAAACCATGGTTCAAAAAATATGCCTACTCATCAAAAAATCAGCCACCCCATAACCACCCCAGCACGCGCCTATGACTCATCATGTGGGGAATACTCATCATCACATGACCACCAAGTCTTCATTATCTACCCACGAATTAAAAGACTCCAGATATCCAACCCACTTCACGAGTGATTTCTTCCCACGTTTCCTGATAATCTTTTCTATTCTAAATATTTCTTGAGTCGTTTTCTGTAGCTCCTCTTCATAAAAACTACCTTGTATTTCCTCACCATTAGAATCAGTAATCTTATAAGTTGGTGGAACCGTGTATTGAATCTGGGATACTGTAAATACCTCCTCAGTCCATCGGGGTGTATATCCCTTCTCAAAAATGTTCTTCTTCTTAGTTATTCTGACTTTATCACCAATTGAAAACTTTGGTACAATAGGCTCTGAAATCTCTTTACCATTTAAATTCATAAATACGGTCCTTTCATTCACTTTCATACTAGCCTTAACGGGTGTCATTTTAATGGAAGAATGCCTTGTATTATTATAATTGATAACCATTTCATCTAATATATCGATGTATCTTCTCGTTGAATTAGCGGTAAAGTACTTGAACATTTTATCTTTCATCGTTCGGTTCCATCTCTCAACGACGCAAGATTTTTCCTCATTCTCAGTAGAGTACAAATCAACCAAATTCTTAACGTCCTTGTTATAAAATTCTTTCCCTTTATCAACCCATAATTTAACAGGCTTCCTCCCACCCTTGAGTATCTTCACGAAACCGCTTGCTGTAGATTTCCCACTCTTATCATTCAATGGTACAATCCAACCGTACTTGGAAAACACATCTATAACGGTTAGCAGGTATTTTACACCATCATTATCTTTAGCAAACGACTGCATATCTACTAGATCAGCAGCCCAAATCTCATCTATCCCATTAACAAACACTTTTCTCTTCCTAAAATGTCTAACAACTGGTTTATGCAACTCATCAGCTAATTGATCAGTCCATTTCACTTCAGAGCTTTTTTTAAACCTAACCCAAGACTCGCTTTAGTAGATAATATAGGCTTGACAATGGCCCTCTCTACACGCTCCCGGATAGTAGGATTAGAAATATTATTCAAATCATTAATCATCACCCTATCCGCAATATTCCTAGAAGCTGTATCGGTGTGTTGATCGTAAGCAAGATCGTGATAATATGCCGCGTTGTCTACTCGATTAATGGGTTTGCTCCAATCTTTAGGAGTCCTGTCTGGATTCAGTCTCATGTCTAACCTAGTACCTGGACCGAGAAACTGATGGCCTGGTAAATGCATCTCACCGGGAAACTTAGCCCATGGTAACTTTATGGTACTAGTGGCCGCATTCAATGAACTAACTAAATCTCCACCTTTCATGGCTCCTTTTACGAATTGAGTTTTTGTTTTCCCGCATACAACACAAACACCTCTAAGCATCGATCTCCCGTTATTCGTTACTACGTTCTGCACATCTCTCGTTTCAGTCTTTTTTTTACACTTTACGCAATACATCTCGCTTTTTTAATATATAAATAAAATGGAAATCAAAGATTTGAGTTGGGAATCTGAGCTATCGAAAAGATTTAATAATCCTTTGCTACCTAAAAGTATACGGGGGCTGGTAATCGGAAAGTCAGGCTGTGGCAAAACGACGCTTCTTCTGAATCTATTACTCAGGTCAGGCTGGTTGGACTATAATAACCTCCAGGTATTCGGTAAATCTCTGTTTCAACCTGAATATCGTATTATTAAAAAAGCCTTCGAAGAAAAATTACCAAAAGAATCGATCGTTGGATTATTCGAGCTTCAAGAGGAAATCATGAAACTAAACGCGCCGCCAGCCCTCGTTATGGAAGAAATGGCCAAAGAATCAAAAGCCAAATCCGATATAATTGCCAAGTTCTTTGAAAACGCCGAAGACGTACCAGACCCGAGAGACTTGAGTAGCGAAAAGAAGAATCTAATGATTTTTGATGATTTACAATTGGAAAAACAGAAAACATGCGAAATGTATTATATTCGGGGGAGGCATAGTAATGTGGACTGTTTTTACCTCGCACAGAATTATTTCAAAATACCGCGACAAACGATCAGAGAGAATGCAAACTTTATTTGCCTGTTCAAGCAGGACCCGAAAACCCTTAACCATATTTACTGCGACCATGTTAGTATAGACATGCATAAAGACGAATTTAGAAAACTATGCAAAACGGTGTGGAAACAACCGCACGGATTCCTTGTTATTGATCTAACTAGTAAAAATAATGATGGTAAATATCGCTGCGGTTTCGACCTATTTTATGAAATCGAAAATCCTCTGTAGTAAAAAATTATTGAATAATAACAAATGGAATCATCGCTTCTCAAACAGATAGCTGATAATACGGAAAAGACGGCTCGTAACACAGAACCAAAAAAGTCATTTTACATTTTCCTGAGCGAAAAGAGCTCACGAATCAGAACAGATTTTAATCCGTCAATCGAACTGGACACAAATAAAAACTATGAAATGGCTCTTCTAAATCTCGAAACGTACTATTCTTTTCCAAATATCGACGCGACAAACAACAACTTCACATATTCACCAGATGATGACACAGACTGGATTACCATAAAAGTCCCTGAAGGATGCTATGAAATAACTGAAATCAACGAATGCATACAGAGAATAATGAAGAGGAGAGGACATTACGATGAGATAAATTCAGAGTACTGTATCTCAATACAACCAAACACCAATACGTTGAAGTCTGTATTAAATATAGCACCAGGCTATCGGGTTAACTTTGACCTCAAGAATTCAATCGGATCAGTTCTAGGTTTTGAAAGATTACTCTATCGGAGCGGATATAACGAATCGCAGAACTTGGTAAATATAATGAGTATTACCACTTTGCGAGTGACTAACGACATTATCGGGTCTTCGTATATTAATGGATCAACGGCGAACGTGATACATTCTTTTTTCCCAAACGTAGGGCCAGGTTACAAGATTTTCGAAGTGCCACACAATTTAATATATCTTCCCATTACGCTATCTTCGATTTCAGTGATGACGACAGCGCTCACAGACCAAAATGGGAAACAGGTAAATCTTAGAGGAGAAGACTTGACGATTCGTTTTCACATCAGAGAAGTTTGAAAGTTTTTTTGTTAATTTATAAAATGAATCGCTACACATGCATAAAAGTTAATATTTCAGAAGCACAACAAGAGAAAATTAAAAAATCTCTTCAAGCGGGAACTGGTGTGAGTATCAAACTAAGCCATAGCGATATAAACGGAGAGCATGCTTTGGCTTTCACGCAAGCACAGGTCAATAAATTAACCAAAGCGTATGAAAAAGGAACAGGTGTGATCATCAAAATGAGTAAAACGCAATTGGAGAACAATAAGAAAGTCCAAGGGGGATTTATAGGTGCTATACTTCCGTTTCTAGCAACAGCGGGTAAATTCCTTGTGACTAAATTACTACCTAGTTTAGCGATGGGGGCTATGACCGGCGTAGGTTCCGCGACCGCGTCGAAGATTGTTGATTCAATCAGCGGATCTGGTGTAAAGTACCTGAAGAAAATCTATGCGAAGAAAGGTGATATGACGTGTAAGATAAAATCAGTCGGGTCTGGTTTGTACTTATCCCCATGGTCAAAAGGCGCCTCGATAACAGGATCCGGGTTGTTTATGAAAACAGGGTCGGGGTATGTGCCTATAGGTAGAGGACTTTTGTTTGGACCAAATTCCCCGTTTCAAAATATTCCGATACTCGGCATGATATTGTAAATTATCTAATCTAAAAAATATATTGTGTAAATAAAACCGAATGGAATACGACGGCATCAAAATAACACAATCACTCTATCCGAAGCTTCCATCAGCACCGGAAGGAGAAATACATATCGTCACAGGGTCGGCGCAAACGTATCGACTCCAAAAGATCGGCGAAATTAAGAAGGAAATCGAGCAAGTACGCGATAAAAGAGCAGCGTTGAGTAAAAAGTACCATAGAAGTGTAAGCGTAATCGGCGCAGTAGGTGGAGTCCTCTCAGCGGTCACGATGGGGCTTGGAGTTTCAGGAATCGGAGTATTATCCACTATAATCGCTGCACCTATTGCTATGGCTTTGGAAGGAGCGGCATTAGGTGTGGGGTTGCTAAGTATAATCGGTATCTACATCAGTAAAAAGCTCGCGCTGAAGGCTGAGAAGCATGAAAAGATCAAAACGCTAGCCGATGCGAAACTCAACACGATCAGCGACCATATTTCAAAAGCTCTCATGGATGATAACATTTCAGACCAGGAATATTCTCTGATTCTGAGCGAGATTGAAAAATTCAACGGTATGAAAGAAGAAATTAGGAGTAATATCAAAGTTGCGATAGACGCGATGGACGAGGTGACGAAACAATCACTCATCGATCGTGGAAAAGATGAAGCCCGGCAGTACTTTCAATCTATGTTTGAGAAAAAAAAGACTAACGCAAACATACGTGAAAACATGTAGACGTATGTTGTTACGTCTGGAAATACGTCTAACATTCGCAAACATACGTGAAAACATGTAGACGTATGTCGTTACGTTGGGAAATACGTCCAACTTATGTTTTGAAACATGTCGAAAAAACACGTCTGAAAACATTATATTTTTCTTTTACTTAAAATGTCGTTTCCAAAAAACACCGACCCCGCGAAAAGAGACCTTATCGTTGCAGAATATCTGGAAACCAAGAAGAATTTTCAACAAAACTTTTTATCGGAGAGATTGGGAGATTCGGGACTGCAAAGTGTTATCAGCTACATCTGTAAAAAGCTGATGATGAATGAAAAGATCAAAACGCTAGCTGACGTGAAACTCAACACGATCTGCGACTATATTGAAAAAGCTCTCATGGATGATAACATTTCAGATGAGGAATATTCGTTGATGCTGAGCGAGATTGAAAAATTCAATAACAAGAAAGAAGAGATTAGAAGTAAAATTAAAGTCGTGATGGATGTGGTGAACGAGGTGACGAAGAAGTCAGGTAGAAAAACAAAAAACGAATCTATCAAAAAGACAAAACATACGTGAAAACATGTAGACGTATGTTGTTACGTTGGGAAATACGTCCAACTTATGTTTTTCACACGTCCAAAAACATTATATTTTTTACTTACTTAAAATGTCGTTTCAAAAAATAACCGATCCCGCGAAAAGAGCTGATTTCGTTGTAGAAAATCTGAAAATAATCGATGAACATAATCAACAAATTTTATGGGGTTTAATAGGTGATTCGGAGATGGGAAGTTTAATCGACAGCTATAAAAATCAGATGATGAAAGCTGAGATGTATGAAGAAATCAAAACGCAAGCTGTTGCGAAACTCAACACGATCAGCGACCATATTATAAAAGCTCTCGTGGATGATATCATTTCAGTTGAGGAATATTATCTGATTCTAAGCGATATTAAAGAAATTTGGGGCAATAAGATTACAACCATAGCGGAATCGTTACGCAATCAAGGAATAAGTCAGGAGGTACTTGCAATCTATGTTTGAGAAAAATAACGAATCTATCAAAAAAAGACTAACATACGTGAAAACATGTAGACGTATGTTGTTATGTTGGGAAATACGTCCAACTTATGTTTTTCACACGTCCAAAAACACGTCTGAAAAACATTATGTTTCTAATTTTAAAATGTCGTTTGTAAAAATAACCGACCCAGCGAAAAGAGACTTTATCGTTGCAGAATATCTGAAAACAAAGAAGAATATCCAACAAAACTTTTTATCGGAGAGATTGGGAGATTCGGGGCTTCAGCAAGATTTAACCAAGTTCTTCAAACCTATCGTCGATTCCCAATCCGCAATTTCCAAAGAGCAAAATGTCTTATTGTCCGCGATCAACCAAAATTCGGTAGCTACTTCAAATGCGCTACAAGCACTTCCTTCGTTACAGGGCCTTCAGCGTCCGGCGATAGAAGCGTATAACCCCAATCCGACCGAGGATATCAGAACCCTGTATTACGGAGATATGGCGATAAAGTACCTTCGTCAATACCTCTCCGATAAAAAAATCGCCGACACGACGTTCGGAATAAAAGAAAAAAATGGGCAA
The DNA here is from genome assembly GCA_949752735.1 of Lumbricus terrestris. Classification (NCBI taxonomy): domain Eukaryota; kingdom Metazoa; phylum Annelida; class Clitellata; order Crassiclitellata; family Lumbricidae; genus Lumbricus; species Lumbricus terrestris. Next base: position 58,071,905 of record OX457036.1, on the reverse strand, counting down.
TTCTATATCGGTGACACTCCGATTTCGATTCAAGGAGATGACGTGACGGTTGTAAATAAGACTTACACAGGAACACCGGGACTTTGGGAGTTGTTGACGATGAAAGAACCGAACGCCACGATATACGATGATAATGACAAGACCGATTACGCTGAAATTCTGTACGCGACGAATGCTATAGCACAGGAAAAAAATCCTAACAGACCTAGATCATCTGTGGGTGCTAAATGGAAAATTGTCCAACCGATATGGGAAAATAGGCCCCGCAGTACAGTAGGTAAAGGTGTCGGCGTAATCGTCATCTCCGAAGACCCAAATGTATTAGTGAAACGGCTAGATTTATTAGTTAACGGCTTCAACGTGGGTAACACCGGAGTAAGAAACGAGCTCGTATCGATATGCGACGCGCTACTTCGACAAGGAGTGATGAACAAGGATACTTACAAAAATTTAATGTCGATATTATAAAATGATGATCAATAATAGAATGAGTTACAGGAGGCGATACGTTATCGGTGGATCTGGTATAGTTGATGCTATTTCAGGATTTTTCAAAAGACTAATCACATCGAATGCCGCCAACCAGCTAGCAGCGAGAGCTCTTAGTGCTAGCAAAGACGTGGCGATAGAAATTGGGAAAAAGGCTATCGATGTTGGGAAAACAGCTGCAACCGACGCTGGTAAACGATTAGTGGAGAAAACAGCGGTAAAACTGTTGGCTGCTCCAAAGAAACAGGTTACGCAGGAAACTCGAGATATTCTTGCTCGACTTAGTAGCATCGGAGCGAATCCGGAGAGCGCTAATATTAATAATCTGATGATGGGGAATGGTATATTGATCCAAGATTTAGTGCGTAAGCGAAACGGTGCAGGAATGAAGGTCGTGTAAAAAAAATATTATTCTACAATAAAATGATGTCTGATATTCTAAGATTTACCGATGAACCTCTGATTGATGTGTCTATCGAGAGCTATGAATGGCAACAGTATAACCCGATATCGGGATCGCAAATAAACACCCCGTCGAATATTACAATTATCATCGAAAGTCAAAGTATTTACTGCCATCCAGCGGAATCTTATCTATTATTCGAGGGTAGATTGACGAAGGCGGACAACCTCAACACCCCGTACGCTGATGATGATGCTGTAACCCTTACGAATAATGGACTTATGCATCTATTCCAACAAATTTCGTACAGAATGTCGAACCAAGAAATTGAAACGATATCTAACCCAGGCCAGGCAACGACGATGTTCGGTTTACTCAAATACCCAAATGATTTTCAACTGGCACAAGGGTTAAATCAGCTGTGGTACAAGGACAGTGGCAGGACGGCTGTTATCGATGATAATCAAGGTTTCGCCATTCGACAGTCATATCTAATTCAAAAACCGGGGGTAAAAGGCACGTTTAGCTTTATCGTTCCGTTGAAACATATTTTTGGATTTTGCGAAGATTACAACAAGGTTGTTTATGGTGTGAGACATGAGCTAATTCTTACTCGTAAAGGCGACGATGACGCAATTTTTAGACTCGCTGCTGCGGATGCTGGGAAAGTCGTACTTGATAAAATCTCGTGGTTTATGCCTCATGTTATACCATCTCTTATGGAGGACCACCAATTGAACAAAACGATCGCATCGAAAGCAACGTTCCTAGTTGGATTCAGGGCTCGCCAATGCGATGTTACAGTCGTCCATCCGTCGACTAGTTTTGAATGGAAACTTGGCGTCAAGTCATCTCCTGAACAACCTAGGTACGTCATAATTGGATTTCAAACCAATCGAGATGGTAACCAGGAACGTAACCCATCGATTTTCGATCATTGCAATCTGACTAACATGTACGTGACGATGAATACAACCCGATACCCAGCCTTCGACTACTACCTATCATTCCCGAATCAGCAATTCTCGCGAGCGTACAGAGCAGCGGCTACGTTTAGCGAAAAATTCTACGGAATGGACGAAAAGTTAACGCAAAGCAATATCACACCGGTAGATTTCAAAGAGCTGTACCCGATTATGGTGTTTGATATGAGCAGGCAACCCGAGCGTCTGAAGTCCTCGGCAGTCGATATCCAGATCAGAGGTACTTTTAGTGTGGCGCCTCCTGTTGGGACGAAAGCGTACGCGGTGGTGATTTATGACAAGTTATTCAATTTTCAATCGGATGGTGACAAAATAGGTAAGATCTACTAAATTGTGTAAATTCAAAACTAAATGTGGTTTCGAATTTTAAGGTCGTAAGTACGCCGCTGAAAAATCCCTGCCTAATATGACTACAGGGGCGTTCGCTTCAGCAAATATCTCGAGGTAGTCGGTATTTGTTAAGTAAACTACGGTATTGCCCGTTGCGTTAATATACAATCCAATAACACCTCCCCCACCAGCAATCTGCATGTACGATGTTCCATTTTTGTATAGGAAAACGTTACCGTAATTTTTTGTAATATCGTCCTGAAATTCAACATAAGCGGAAACGATGTAATATCCAGCTTTCTGGGGGAAGAAACGGTTCGAACTGGTGATGAAACAATTATCAGTATCAAATCTTGTTGTATTAAAATTTACTTTTGTGTGAATTATACCGGGAATACCTTGAAATTTAGGATCGGAATTGTAAGCACTAAACGCTGGACCAAATGCAGTTGAATGTATGTAATTCTTTGTAGCCGCGTCTTGAAGATCGGAAGGATCTGCCACATTAATCAGCTTCTTGGAACCCAAGTCTATATTTTCCACCGCTGCGTTCGCTCCATCTCGTCTTAGAAAAGTATTGTTGATTTGAGGATATGTGACACCACCCGCTTCTACCCGCGATGCCGATCCACCATCCATTTGTCCAAAAATGTTAACAGGCATTTTATTATACGATAATATTTTACACTTTCCCATCGATTTGGTAGAATTTAGGGTCGTAAGTACGCAGCTGAAAAGTCAAAGACCCCAATGTTTGCGTCAGCGTTTGACATTGCAATTACCTCGAGGTAGTCGGTCTTAGTTAATCGAACTAGGCAAGTACCCGATATATTATTATTCACTCCAGCCGTACCTCCACCACCATAGTCACCTCCACCACCGGGCATCCTCATGTAGATTATCCCACTTTTGACTATGGAAACAGCACCGACAGTTCTTGCATCACCGGCGCGAAATTCCACAAACACCGAAACCATATAAAATCCAGCTTTCTGAGGAAAGAATCGATTCAAATTGAAACAATTATCCGGATCGAATCTTTCTCTCGGGAAATTTAGTGTCACGATGGTGCGGGCAGGGATAGCCTGGGCACTGGAGCCGTAAGCACTAAACACCGGGCCAAAGTTGGTCTTTGTGAGTCTAGATACTACCGAAGCAATTTGTTCGTCGACATATTTTTTATTAGTCAAATGATTATCGTTGGATGGAACGCCAGGGTGATTCGTTATCAAATCCATGCCTTGTCCGTAACTTAGAGCCTCATCCATTCCGCAATCCGGATTATTCGTTATAGGTAGACCTATGATGCAGTAGCCATTCATATTTAGTTCTCCAGTAGCCGGATTTGTTCCATCTCGTCTTAGAAAAGTATTGCCGGCTGTGGAAAATGTGGCACCACCCGCTGCTACCTGTGGTGTTGATTTAACACCCATTCTTCCAAATATATCGATAGGCATTTATTATAATTAAGATTATTTTTTCAGTCGCTATGGTCGTAAAAATGCGATGGAAAAGTCTCTCGCCATTATGTTTGTTTTGATGGTCGAATAAACACCTATCTCGAGATAATCGGTTTCGGTTAGAAAAACTAAGGTACTACCTGTTGCCACCAAATCCCCTCCACCTGAAATTTGCATGTACACCCCGTCATTTTTATACAGGTAGAAGAAACTACCGGCAATAATACCGGGGTCTCGGTTAACAAAATCTACATACATCGAAACGATATAACAACCGGCTTTACCAGGGGTGAAACGAGTCAGCCTCGTACTATTCACACCACCTCTTTTGAATCTTACTATATCGAAAGAAACTCTTGTGAAAGTACTAGCGTCTATGCTTTGCGTAGCTGAAGAGTAAGCGCTAATCGTGGGCCCTATTGCATCGATGTATTTCGTTATTAAATCCATAACCTGTCCTCGACTTAGAGCCTCATCCATTCCCGCTTCCAGAGTATTCGTTGTGGGTAGACCTTTTATCACGCAGCCATTCATATCTAGATCTCCAGTAACAGGGTTTGCTCCATCTCGTCTTAGAAAAGTACTGTTTGCCTGAGTTGTTGTGACGCCGTCCGATATTACTCGTGGCGCTGATTCGCTAACCATTTGTCCAAATAGGTTTACAGGCATTTTATTAGTATAAATTATTTATAACGTCTTGAAATTTACAACCGTCTGACACAGTCTTTTTTAGGACGTAAAGGCATAAATGACCGCAAAAGACTTCACCATCTGGTTGAATTCGTTCACTGTTGTAGTAGATGGGGCTATGTAAATACTTGACGAGTTCTGTGGGTGGTGGTAGGCCGTAACTATCGAAATATATTTTATCCTTGCCCTTCTTTAAAAACGAGCACCAGTGGGTCCCTCTTCCTTGCGAGTCGTCCAAGTTTAGTATCCCACACTCATTTCGTCTAGGTTTTTTCGGTAGTTCATCTCGTAAGAAGACGCCACGGAAGTTTTTTATGTTTAGTTTTTTCACGGCTTCGATCAGCTGTATGTTCGAGAGAGGGACATTTGGTAATACAACGCCTTCAACGTTTATTTCTTTGTTTGTTTCAAAGCTCATTTTTATTTGTTTCTTCTAAATATTTTATAAAATCATACGCTTTTTCCACCCGATCTATTTTGTTCGCTTTTTGCATATTTTTTTCCAATAGTACTGGGCAAATATTCATCCAATTCACAGCTTTATGAAGTTCTTTTTCATCGAACGATGATATTGGTGAAACAAAATCGAGATTCCAAACCGAGCCGTGATTGTCCATATTCATACCCTCTTCAAATTGGAACTCGATCCATTTCGTAAATGTTTTAAGACCGATACCGAGTTTACTTTTGAGACACTCTGGGATTTCCATTTCACATTTTGGATCTGTCATTTTATCACGCCGTTGAGCTTCTATGCGGATGAGATAATAATTATGTCTACAATTTTTGCATACATTAGCATATCCGTCTTTTTGGAATCGATTTTTATCGTATTCAGATATGTTCTTCTCTATTTTGCAGCCGCTACAAACTTTTCTTTCCTTCGTTTCTCTGTTCTCTAGCATTGCATATTTATAAGCACGCTCCTTTGCTTTGGTATTATGGCACGTTTTGCAGCTCGTATAAATTCCGTTCCTTTTTGTTTTATCTTTATGAAATTCGTTAAAACTTTTTTCAATCTTACAGCAGCAGCAAACTTTTTTGTTTTTTGTTTCCCCCACTTCAAGCTCTGAGTATTTTTGTCTAAGTTCCTTCGTTTTGATAATGACACACTTTTTACAAGAAGCAAAATAGCCGCTCTTATTACGTTTGTTTTTGTAAAATTCAGTTAAGCTTTTCTCCATTTTGCAATTGTTGCATAATTTTAAGTCTGCCATTTTATATTAGGATATTTTTTTTCTTAAGTAGATTTCAATAAATAGTGTCCATATGCTAACGTGCTTATACCATCGTTCATTATTACTCTTTTATCGTCTGCAGCGGATAGTGCGACTTTGTTCACCTCTTCGGTGTAGATATCATGAAGATGGGATCTGATGACGTTCATTTTTCTCGATTGTTCTCGTTGGGTGAATAAGCAATCTTTGTAGTCTTCATGAGTAATTGATTTCTTGACGACATTTTTCTTAACACCTTTGCATTTCTTGTGGTCTATGCCTGCTATTTTGTAACTGTACAACTTGGATCTCAACCCCACGAATTCCTCAATCTGTTTACCTGCAGCTTCGTCCTTGAACAAACCTATAACTTTCTTATTCACTCCAGTTTCAATACCAGACGGATGATCTTTTGGATAGTCCGACGTGTCAAACATGCTTCTAACATCGGGGGATATATCAGCGTAAAAGTCTACGGTTTTAATTTCGTAAGCTAGTGAATCAGTATCGGTGAATAACAGTTTAGCTCTATCTCCATACTTGTCCTTGATGTAATTATAATGAAAAGAATACATCAAAGTTTTACTCAAGTCTAGGATACACATACCGAGATATATCGGCTTGTTATAGATCAACGAAGTCTTCTTCATGTGAATAGCAATTAAATTTTGATCAAAAATAGTCCGACTGCCGTAACTCGTTTTAGCCGCTAGTTTTATGGCTTGCTTCTCGCTTGAAACCAGTTTAATATCTACGCGAGACTCTATATTTTCGCAAGTTTTACCAAACACACTGTTGTTCATAAGTTTGAAAAAGTCTTTCTCGAAATCGTTGGTTGCTTTGGTCCTCAGGTTAGTATTTAGGTCGATATATTTTTTCAACCAGGTGCTTTCTTCAAATTTAATTCCGCGATGAATTTTGGTAATCTTCAAACCTAGGCTTTCATACTGCTTCAAATTTTCGTAATGGACAATGTACTTTACTTTATCATTCAGGTTTGGAATGAGTTTAGAAACAGTTGAAGTTTCGGGTATGATATTCTCAGGAGCAAGAGGGTAGTCGTTGTGAAGATCGTGTAAATCTTTAGGATATTCCAAGTCCACCTCCAATATACACGGTGTTGACCTCCAGTCGTTTAGCTCATCATTAGTCATCCATTTAAACCCGTGAGTTGGAAGATTCTTACACATTGCATATCCATACAAATTGTTAGCGTCTAAATACGTTATAAATGATGAGGGCTTGCTATTGTCAAACGTGGATATGTACTTGTTATTTGCTTGCCCATAACGATGTGAAATTGTGCTAACACCACCTCTTATCCCATGCTTGACCATTAGTATCATATCGTAGTCGCTTAATAATTCCAACTTTACTCCAGTCAACTTTAATGAGGCATCCCATGCTAGTCCAGGAGAAGTGTAATACCAGGCGGGATCCAGGTTGTAGTTCTTCATACAAACGTCTCTGAAATTCTCAAAGACATCGGCTAGTAGGAGAACATCACTCACGTTATATAAATCGTGATATTCTCTGAATGTTTTGAAACCGAATTCTTTCCATACCTCCTGTGCATGGTTGTAGTCTTCGTCACTGATGCCCGAGTCGTTTAGTTTTGAATAGAATGCTGACTTTAGCGGTAGTTCTGTTTCATTCAATTGATCGATGGAACTAACGTGGTCGTATGGATAAACCCCTTTTCTTAGCAAGAGATCGAGTTGATTACCTGTGTAGTACTTGCTTACATTTTTACACTGGTCTTTGCTTAGATTCTTCGATAAGGCGTCGAGACCCGCTGGCATGAATCTAAAACTATCGATGAAACGTAATTCTCGTTTGACCGCTTTCTCTTTCCCTTCTTTATTAATAAACTTATCGACTACGATCTCTCTGCTAAATGAGATATACTTTTCTTCGTTGCAGGGTATGCATTTAATCTGTTCATTATTACCACCCCGTAATTTCTTCACGAATAGATGGCTATCGTAGCCGGTTAGATTATGGAATACTACTGGGAAAAACTTGGGAACTTTATACTTTAGATTACAAATCTTATGAGCCGCGCCTCTGAATTTACCAGTAAGATGACAGTGGTCCCTTACTCGTATGTCATTATCATCATCACCATCAGAGAACTCACCCCCGCATATATGGCAAACAGTAGCCGAGCCGTATAGCTCCTTGTCGTCCTTTCCAAATATCATTTTCTCTGGAAATTTAAATCGATTATAAATATCTTTTATATCCACTATAAGACTATCAATAAATATCTGCGCTACATCATCGTCTTCGCTCTTCGCTGTGAATGTTACAGGAGCTTGCGAATATAGGTCTTCATCGAAACATTTTATGTAGTAACAAAACGAGCTAGGAGTATGTTTCTGGTATTTATTGGTGTAAGACGTGCTGGGATCGGGTTGGCATGTATCGATCGGTTTAATGAAGGATTCGAAATCCGCGTAGATAATAAAAGGTACTCTCATTTTTCGATAATAATTTTTAAAACTCAACATAGTTCCTGGACCTGGGAGTTCTATTCGTTGGGCGTCATGTTGCGAACAGTACTCGATGTGTTTTTTAAGCGAGTCTTTCGTTCTGTAACCGATTAAACATCTTCTACAATAGTGCATCGAATTTACAGATTTTTCTGTTCGTGCCGCCATCAATCTATTAAAGTTCTTGATCCAACAGTAATGCTTCTTTTCATCGTCGGAAATAAGCAGTAGATCTATACAGGTATCGCTTTCATGCTTCGATATGTATAATGGGTATACGCTCTTTTCAAAGCCGAATACGCTAACGCTAATGTTATTACTACGCTCAAACTTATTTATAATATTAGCATCAGCAGCAACTGGGAACACGATACCGCTCCAATCGAGTTTCTCAGATTGTTCTATCAGGTCTTTAGTGATTCTTTCAGGGTGCTCATCAACTGGATTCAACGCTCTAGTAATACACCATTTGAAACATTCTTCGTCATCGTTTTTCGGATTAATAATAGCCTTTTTATTGGCTAAATACTCGGGAAGCTGAATATATGAACTACCTTTCAATGGTTTGTATACCACTGTATCGATATCCAACTTCAAAACGGCCTTGAATCGCCAATTACTACCTCGCATCTGATAACTCGCCATGCTCTCCTTAATTTTATCCACTGCGTTGGTATATATTTCCTTCACATCGGTTGCTTCTAAAATGATATCAGTCTTTGATTTGAAATTAGGCTCAGCCGTTGCTATTTCACCGGATTTTATGTCTACTTTCTCCATTACACACATGAGATTGAGTTGAACTTTTACTCCTCGATTTTTCGCTAACAGCCTAACTACCTGCGATTTTACAGCCTTGAGAAAAGATGCAACATCGACCCTGTTGTTACCCTCGATCGTGTATCTTTTTGTAAACCCTTTGATGGCCGTCGCAGTCTCTCGAAGTTTGAACTTATTAACGGGTGGTTTTATTCGAGGGGGTAACTGACTAATCTCACTAGTCAACCAATCCGAAAAAGTAGCTTTATTTTTCCCCATAAATTTCCAAATAGTAGACACGTGTGCTGTAAGTTCCTCTTTTCCTAATCTTGAGTATCCTCGTGTGCCTCTCTGTTTCGCAATTTCTCGCAATTCTCGTACAGTGCCGGGAGTACGCGTTGGAACCTTAATGTCTACGGTCCGAGCGCCTCGCTGATCTCCTTGTAATATGACTGCGATAAGTTCCGCTTTTCGTAGTCTCGAGTATCCTTTTTGTCCTCTCTGTTTAGGAATTTGTCGCAATTGTTTCAGATTATACGCTGTGTAGTCCATTTTATATTGGGATTTTTTGTCTTTAAGTCGAGATGCATATTCCATTTCTCAGTTATTTTATATACACAAGAGAAAAAAAATATTTTGATCGAGTGACTCATCATCGAAACTACTGGAAATTCCCCACATGATGAGTCATAGGCGCGTGCTGGGGTGGTTATGGGGTGGCTGATTTTTTGATGAGTAGGCATATTTTTTGAACCATGGTTTGGGTCGGTATATTTTTTGAACCATGGTTATGGGTTGATATATTTTTGAACCATGGTTATGGGTAGTTTTGGAAAAGTTGGGAAAAGTTGGGAAAAGTTGGGAAAAGTTTAACCATGGTTTGGGTTGATTGGAAAAAGTTTAACCATGGTTTGGGTGGTTATATTTTTGAACCATGGTTATGGGTGATTTGGAAAAGTTGAACCATGGTTAAGGTCAAATGTCCCAGAATAGTCTTAATCTATCTACTCCCGTGCTTGGCTTTTGAGTAGCGCTTTAGAAATTTGGAGTTTACGATTACGATTCCGGTCTTATAGACTTAGGCCCTATAGGTCGCTTTGCAGATTGTCAACTTGGGACGTGCTCGCCCAGCTTAATATATTCTCCATGAACTTGAAAGATTTTCCATTAGGCCTACATCGAAATGTTTTCGGTCATGTAATAAGATTCTCTCTCTGAAGTTAGTATGGTCTGAGACGTTATCCCTCAACTTAAAACATTCTCGCGATTTTAAGTATTATCCGTGAATACCCACTCGTTCGCTCATCCATCCACCTTCCAGCCAGAGCAGCGCATCACAACCCCGCCCCCTCCCCCATAGCACTGCACATGCGGCAATAAAGCACCCGGGGACGAATCTACTCCCGGCTGTCCTAAGACACTGGTTAAATATACATAGGGCGACACGGGATCCTCCCCCTCCCCCTCCTGCTCCCCTCGACCCGGTCCGACTCCTTGTCTCCCTTCTACATCGACGGACGACATTAGGCGCTATTACGGCCCGGTCCTGACCCGGACCAGGCCCGGCCGAAGAGAGCTCATCAATTATTGCTGGTGGTTCTCTGTGAACCGGTCGCCTTGCGACCCCGCGGTCGCTTCTCTACGGTTCCCAGGGCGCCCAGGTGGACACGCGAAATTTCCCGTCTCCCCGAGGTCAGCAAATTGACCATAAATCTTAACTAGGACTTCAAAATTTCGCCCGTACAAAACAGAATCTGTCGCCGGATGCATTACGTGATATGCGGCTGGTCGTCGGTGGGTATGAACTGCCGAGTTGGAAGGGAACTGTGGTCAGTGTGGTCACCCTGTCGGTCAGTCTCTCTCTCTACAGGCGACCAACGGCAGCAGGCGCTAAATAAGCAATACGATCGACGCCATATTTTATTCAGTTATCTATTTAATTTCTTGCGTTTATAGTGCGCCACAATCCGATGACATGACATCGATCAATAAACAATTATTGTACGCTAAGGATTTCCGGAGAGGTCGAATTATCAACGCAACAGCTGAGGAGGAAGAGGACGAAGAGTAGGGGGAGGAGAAGGAGGACGAGGAGGACGAGAAGGGGGAGGAGGAGAAGGAGGACGAGGGGTAGGAGAAGGAGGAGGAGAAAGAGGAGTAGAAGGAGGAGAAGGAGGAAGAGGAGTAGGAGGAGAAGGAGGAAGAGGAGTAGGAGGAGAAGGAGGAAGAGGAAGACGACGAGAAGGAGGAGGACGAGAAGGAGGACGAGGGGTAGGAGGAGGAGGAGGAAGAGGAGTAGGAGGAGAAGGAGGAAGAGGAGTAGGAGGAGAAGGAGGAAGAGGAAAACGACGAGAGTAGTAGGGTGACTGAGAGTTCTGGTGCAGCAATTAAAAACCAATTAAAAACCCATTAAAAAGCCATTAGTCACGCTCCAATGACGTCATCGGCCACACCCCCTATTCATTGAAAGGTCATTAACTACTGGTGCAGCAATTAAAAAGTCATTAAGAAAGCAATTAGCTACTGGTGCAGTAATTAAGAAGAGGTGATTAAGATCTCGGTAATGACGCAGGTGTGCTGTGCCCTCGGGCGATGGCTTTACGACCAGATGATTAAGATCTTGTTAATGACGCAGGTGTTGCGCCCTCGACCAGGTGATTAAGAGCTCGTTAATGATGTGCCCTCGGGTGATGGGTGTGATAAGAATCTCTATGACACAGTCGAATTTCAAAAACTAAAACATGCAGGTTAGCACAAAATAAAAACCCCAGAAAACTCCTAGGTTTATGTTAATGACGCAGGTGTTGCGCCCTCGACCAGGTGATTAAGAGCTCGTTAATGATGTGCCCTCGGGTGATGGGTGTGATAAGAATCTCTATGACACAGTCGAATTTCAAAAACTAAAACATGCAGGTTAGCACAAAATAAAAACCCCAGAAAACTCCTAGGTTTTCCACCTAGAAAAAACCCAAGATTTTTTCACCTAGAAAAAACCCAAGATTTTTTTCAATATTATCTTTTCATGCATACAAGGAGGAATTTTGTTACAGGTCTGGCACCATCTGTTGTATGTGCATTTTTAAATGTTCATAGCAGGACTTTGATATGTTTTCATTCCCTAGCATTCCGATTCACGCATTCAAATAACTATATATTATTATTATTATATATTAATATTATTATTATATATTTCTATATATTATAACAATCATTTATTAAACGAAACATGTTTTACAAGAAAAATCATAAAAAGTTCTTTGTTCATGAGTTAGCGACCTTCATCACAGGACAACTGTGGGAACGTGCCTCGAAATGCCACTGCATTAAATCGTTGCGTACAAGATTTTCTATATATTATTATTATTTTCCGTTTTAGTTAATTTCAGTTTTCGTTAATTTCAGTTTTCGTTAATTTCAGTTTTCGTTAATTTCAGTTTTCGTTAATTTCAGTTTTCGTTAATTTCAGTTTTCGTTAATTTCAGTTTTCGTTAATTTCAGTTTTCGTTAATTTCAGTTTTCGGTAATTTCAGTTTTCGGTAATTTCAGTTTTCGTTAATTTCAGTTTTCGTTAATTTCAGTTTTTGTTAATTTTTTTTTCTTTCTTTAATTTTGTGCCCTCGGGCGATGGCTTTACGACCAGATGATTAAGATCTCGTTAATGACGCAGGTGTGTTGTGCCCTCGGGCAATGGTTTTATTACACACGATTAAAATATCCCTACCGTCTCAAATGAGGAAACAGGGGGGGCTGCTTGGAAAAGGAAATAATACAGGGTACGATTTCGGGAGCAAGGGCAAGGAGAAGACCGAGGATGGGATGGATCGCTAACATCATCGCATGGATGGAACTACCTTTCGAGAGGATACTGAAGGAGACGGAGGACAGGAAAAAGTGGCGAAAGCATGTCCATGAAGCGACCAACCCTCGAATCGAGGATGGTTAAAGACAAGACAAGACAAGACCGTCTCAAACACTGAAACGCTACGAATTGAGGAAATTTGTGTTATTACAACTGTGATGGTTCGATTTTACCATTCCATGCTCTTAATTCTTACGCATTTCAACATCTCAATCTCACAAGTTCGACAATTCCTTATCTACATACTTACTCACTGACAAAATTTCAACAATTCAACAACTTTACACATACACATTTCTACTCTTATTTCTCAGTTCTTAATACTTGCATCTTTCAACATCTCATCCATGCAAATTCTACAATTCCTTACATACTTACTTACTTACTCACAAAATTTCTACATACCAAAGCTTTACACATATACAATTCTACTCTTATTTCTCAAATATTCATTCATTCACTTCTTACTTCTTGCTTGTTTCAACATGTCAACCTCACAAGTTCTACAACTCCTTACATACTTACTTACTTACTCACAAATTTCTGCAATTCAACTACCTCGCACAATCCTGCACATGCTTGTCATTTCTTCAAACCTTCAATTCTTAATACTTGCATCTTTGAACATCTCAACCGTGCAAAGTCTGCAATTTCTGACCTGCTTACTTACTTAATCTCAAAATTTCAGAACTTCAACAGCTTTACACATGCACAATCCTCCAATTGTTTCTAATTTCTTCACACCTTCAGATCTAAATACTTACACATTTCAACATCTCAACCGCACAAATGCTACAATTTCTGACCTGCTTACTTACTCAATCACAAAATTTCAGAACTTCAACAGCTTCGCACATACCCAACCCTCCACATGTTTCTAATTTCTTCACTCCTTCAGTTCTAAATACTTACACATTTCAACATCTCAACCGCACAAATTCTACAATTCCTGACTTGCTTGCTTACTTACTTACAAAATTTCAACACTTCAACAGCTTTACACATACACAATCCAGCACTTGTTTCTCATTTCTTCAATTTTGCAGTTCTAAATACTTACATCTTTCAACATCTCAGCGCAAATTCTACAATTCCTCACCTACTTACTTACTTACTTACTCACAAAATTTCCAAATACCAAATCTTTACACGCATACAAGCATGCTCTAATTTCTAAAATATTCAATACTTCAATTCTTACTTCTTGCCTGTTTCAACATCTCAATCGCACAAATTCTATAATTCATCATGTAGGCTACCTACTTACTTACTCACAAAATTTCCACATACAAACAGCCTTGCATATACACAATCATACTCTTATTTCTCAAATCTTCAATCCTGCAATTCTTACTTCTGGCATGTTTCAACTTCTAATCGCAAAAGTCTACATTTCCGCACACATTCGATTACTTACTTACTAACATTATTTTTACACCCAAACAGCTCTACATGTACACTTATTTCTCATTTCTTCACTCTTTCAACTCTTACGTCTTAGATGTTTCAATTCCACATTACTTACTTACTTACTTACTTACTTACTTACTTACTTCATACACAGAACTCTTCACATGAAAACTTATTCAATTGGTCATCATTTCTTCAATTTCTCAACTCAAACTCTTAATATAAATTCTTGCAGGCTTCAATTCCACAATTCTGCAATTGCTCAATTACTCACTTACTTCTTGAAGTATCAAAAATTGTAGAGTGAGTTGTTGAACATTCGAAAGCGATACAATTTACTATCATGTCAAAATGAAAAGTATAGGCAGGGTTGTTCGTTTTATGATGTGAAGTGGCAGAGTTGAGGAAGCACAGAAGAAAAAGAAGGTTGAAAATTTCCCAGTGTCATCATTTTCTTCGCAAATTTTCTAAGCTCACACATTTTCTGACACGAAAAGTTTCTAAGTTGTAAAGTTTGCTCCATGTTCACAAATTTGTCTTCGCAAATTTTCTAAGTCCATTCATTTTCTGACACGAAAAGTTTCTAAGTCCGATAATTTCTTCTTTGGTCACAAATTTATCTTCGTATGATGTGTATGGGGAGTAGGAGGAGATCGGGGAAGAGGACGAGTATGAAGAGGAGGAGAAGGAAGAGGAGAAGAATATGGGTCTTAGAGGTATAAATTCAAAGTTTCTAAGTCCAAGCATTTTTTGACACGAAAAATTTCTAAGTCCGAAAATTTCTTCCATGGCCAGAAATTTATCTTCGCATGAGGAGTATGATGTGGCTTCACATAGGTTGCCAACTTAGTAATTTTGAGTGATACATTGGTGAATTCACAGAATGTCAGACGAGTATTTTGAAACATGTATGTGCAAAGCGATATTTGCATGGATTTCTAGGGGAGAGTCGCCATGAATGGACCACCTAAGGCAAACTTAGGTTTACTGCATAAATGCTACTGAATTTCCAAAAGGAAAACATGCCATATGCTTGGTTGATTGTTCATCTATGTTATTAATAAGCAAAAGACAGAAAATATTCGTGGATTTATGAGAAATAACTAAACAAATCTGTACCCCTAAAAAGTCCAATCAAGGCAACCTGCTTCCTTGAATGGACCGCATGGTGTCCTTGATTGGACCATTTGCCCTGAATGGGACACAATATTTTAAAGACGTTTTAAAAAGGTAATTTTACCCAAAAAGCAAGGGAAACGCTTTAGAACACTAAGTGCCTAACCATGCAGTTAAAAATATCAATGCACAATTGAAGTAGCTGAAATCAACTTAATATATGACTGGCATAACCTCTGCCTGCAGACCAATTAGGAGTACTTTGCCATAATAACCAGTGCAGGTCTAAATATAGACTATATAGACCTCTAATAGTGAAATAATATGGCCT